>PVKN010019469.1:0-16349 GCA_004027915.1 Capromys pilorides | reverse complement strand
GAAGTAGAGCCTCTTTGGAAGAACAGGGGTGTGACCTGAAGGATGCGCTCTTATCCCTGGTTCCTTCTCTGCTTCTTGGCCACCATGGATTAAGCCAGCTTTTCTCTACTGGGCTCTTCCATTTCTACCTTGAAGCCAACTAGATATGCACTGACCTCTCTGAAGCCATGAGCCAAGATGAACCTTTCCTCTTCAAGGCACAATTATTGGATATTTTATCCCAGCAGTAGGAAACATACTAGTTCAAATGTTAATATATCCAAGTTATGGGATTAATCTCATATTTTATATACCTTGCACTTGCCAGGCAGTACTTGTGCCACGGAGCTAACTCCCTGGCCCCTCATACTTTATAAAATATACATTGATACACATTTTCTCCATTGATCTTGACACCTTTATAAGGTGCTTGTGTATTTTTAAAAAGTATTTATTTATTTATTTATTTGGCACAGGGCCTTGGTACTCAGCTCAGACTCACAGTGGTCCTCTTGTCTTAGCCTCTGTAGTGCTGGGATTACAGGTGTGTGTCACCACACCCACTTTTGATGGCTGGCTTGTCACAGGGCCAGCATGGCGTGTAGTACTGGAGACTGAATCTGGTTCCTTGAGCTTGCCAGGCAGGCACTTAGCCTGTTGAGCTATCTCTGAGGCCCCTATGTGATTGTATATTTTTTACAGTTATATATTTTTATGCTTGTATATTTTGTGCTTGTATAGTTTATAAGGTACTTGTATGTTTTTTACAGCTACCAGTTTTCAAATAGGCATAGATTAAATAAGAGATCTACTGCTCAGAGGTTAACCAACTTGCTCAAGCATAAAGAACTTAAAGGCAACAAGATTCCATCTCAGGTTTGGATTTTCCTCAGGTCTCCCTGTGTACTCCCTGGTGACCATCCAGAGTGCTTCAGGGATGCTCTGCATAAGCATCTACCATGCTGGTGTGGTCTCTATTTAAATCTCCCACTGTACTTTCCAAAGAGATAGTGGAACATAATGGGCAATCAATAAATGTTTTTAAAATGGATTGTCTGGCTAAGAAGAACCAACAAATGCATCCTTAGTCTTCACTCATAGTCTTAAGTCCCCCAAATTTGACAAGATAAATTTGTACATAAGGGATGTTCTATTTATTTGGGGGATAGCATTGGTTTGAGAGTGTACCTATAGTTAATAGCTCCTGAGGAAAGTCTTGTGGAATTTCTGAGAGATTTGATATTGTGCATGAATTTACATCATAATATCACAGGTTAGTGTGGCGTGGCCTTACTAAGAATAACTTGGACTCAACACAGAAAGAGCAACTCAAAGACAAATTTCTACTTGATTGGAATAATAAATATACTATCCATGATGTTACTGAATGCACTGGAATAAACAAAAGATCAAAAAACTATTACATAAAGGCTACTAAAAGAGACCATAGAGGTTGGGAAGATAGCTCAGAGGCTTAAGCACCTACCTGGCACACATAAAGTCCAAAGTTTGACCCCTGGAACTGCAGGCCATGTAGGCCCCAGGCACACATTGTTGGCCCTGGAACCAGGCATGGTGGTACATGCTTGCAATCCCAGCACTGGAGAGGCTGAGACAGGAGGATCACGTGCAGACCAACCGGGGGGCTACAAAAGTGAGCACAAGACCAGTCGGAACTACATAGTGAGACCCTGTCTTTAAAAAAAAAAAAAAAGAGCACAGTCTAGACTTTACTTAAATGGAAGTTATTCTCACCTTAATTCTTATGTAAGTTCTGTCTTTAAAAAGAACCTTGAGAATGGACTTAATAAGCCCAACTGGAACAAACATCTTCTGTGGTGGAGTTACAACTGGTGTCAGCTCAAAACAGCCAGCTGAACTGAACCAGTGTGGTGACATGTGTGGAAGGCCCACCGCAGGATCATTGCTGACAGGGGAAGAGGCAGCACTGGAGAAGACAAGGAGAGGCTGGTAGGAAGTGTTGGTTTTCCTGGAGGACCTTGTCATGCCAGTTTTCCTGATGAACTCAGCTGTTCATTAAAGGAACCCAGGACCTTGGTGTGGCTGGGAATGGCTACAGTGCATTTTAGGGGAGCTCTAGTTCTTACTTTGAGCAATGCTTCCTGGCTCTGGAAGATGTTAGGTCCAAACCCACGCAATCAACCAGGCCAGGCATTCTGACATGAGTAGAAGATTTATTGGGTGCATCAAACAGGCCGGCTGTCTGGCCAACCAAGATAGCAGCAAACAAAGGGGAGCAGGAGACTTTATAGGATCTTTCAGGAAGGGTGATCACAGGCTGGAACAGCCAGGTAACAGGTGTGGGGTGGGGGGACTGGAAGAGCTGTGGGAGAGCTGATCTTGGCAGGGCTACCTGGTCTGTGGAGGACCTTCAATGTTAACTAAGAAACAACCCCCCGGTTGTTTCCATGGTTGTCTGTCCAGCTCAAAGTGGACCTTTTCTGTGGTTTTGGGTTTGGCTCTCCGTGGGGCCAAGGGAGAGAGATTTTGGGGACCGGGTGCCTGGGAAGCTTTGAGTTCTGACCTATCAGAAGGGAAGATGTTGCACTGCTCAGGTTCCTGGAGAACTTGTTGCATTGGCTTTCCTGACAGGGACTTGGCAACTCTCATCATTGAAGGAGCTTGGGACATGAAGTGGCTGGGGATGGCTGTGGTAATTTTCGGGGATGCTCTGGTTCTTTGAGCTTTTCTTCCTGAATCCAGCGCAGATCCCTCAGCTTGCTGGCACAGATCCTTCATCCTGTGGGCACAGCCTTCTTAATTTCCACAACTGACCTTTGGGTCTTCCCAGAACAAACCCATCAGACTGGCCTGTATGAGACATTGTGGGTTCTTGGCCTTCCAATGGACTTGTGGGGGGCACTGTTATGGGCTCTAGGTCTTCAGCTGGCTCAGGCAGGACAATGTCATTTGATCCAGGCCCTCAGCTGGACTCCTTTGGTCTTTACTGTGTGGACAAATTTCCTGAACTCACTTTGTATATCACTCTTCACTATTATAAAATAAGCCTACAAATTATGTGTACTATATTGTTTTCCCTTGTAAGCCACAGATTATAATATCCTCCTTACAAATTTGGATGTTTCTGATTATGAATTAATGCATCATTATGCAGAAATATTACATGAAAGTCTCAAGAAAAATTGCTCCTAATAATCATTCTGCTACCTATCAAGAGACAAATATTTTTAACAACCTGACACTTTCACCTCCACCATTTTCCTTTTAATTTTTCTCAGCTGAGATATTGTCTATTTCTTCCATTTAATATTACAAATTAATGTATGAGACTACTTCCTATTGGTGAGATATTTTTATCTTCTTTTTCATGTTACAAAAATCATAGCAATAAAATTATACAGGACATCTATTTAGTTGGTGGCACTCCTATTTTTAGAAAATGCTTCTTCACTAACAAATATTGATTTAACTAATAAAGCAAGTGAGTTCTTCCCCATGTTATCCAGGAGGACATGGTTCATATTTGTTTGGTTCATTTCTCCTTTGCCCCTAGAATGTAGAATGTGGCATAAGAACGAAGTAAATACATATTTGCTACATTGAACTAAGCAGATAACATTATTGTGGGATTTATGAATATCTACACTCTGAATTAGGGAAGACGCTAGGGTCAGAATTTAACAAGAATATCTACAAATCTACAACTCACACCCAGCTTGGCTGCTAAAGCACAGTGCAATTTTCAACTCAGTCTCCTTCCACTTCCTTTTTCCTTTTATTTATAATTTGGCTAAATGGTGCACTTCTTTTGTATAGACAGCCCTATTTTAATATGTACTTATCTCCTATTAGGAATTGGATAATAGTATAATACAAGTGCTGCTAGCATTAAAGTGATACACTAAAATTATATGTTTATAATTATGAGAGCACTCAATGACATATTTTGTAGTAGGTTTCTCAAGCGGGATGAAATGGTTATTAAACTAAAATCTTCCCACTCGTTGACTCAGCTTTAAAGTATTAAAGTCCATGTGAAAATTATTTCCATTAGTCCATAATCACCCTGAAAAACATACAACACCATCAGAAAATTAGGAAAGAAGACAGTACAGACAAACCAGTATAAATGCATGTACAGAAGCAGAAAATCCAGAAGCTCCCTGGGGTGAGGTCAATAGCTCCTTCTTGGATGTTGGAGAACAAGGATGCTCAGTAATTAACGCCTTTATTTTTCGTAATTGAAGGACCAAATAAATGACATAAGGCAGAGGAATTAGGTAAGTGGAGGCTGCAACCTAGCAGCCAGTAAGATGTCCCAGGAGGGTGTGACTTAACACACCCACGAGCAGGTGGGATCCCTGTGCAGTACTGCAAATGGGGACGCTCCTCTCCCTCCTGCAGAAATGCTAGGCCCACAGGCATCACCCCCCACTCTCTCGTCTCTGTGGCACAAAATAGAAGAGAAGGAGCAGAGAGAAAAGAGCAGAGCGCAGGCTGTCCCTGCCAGCTTCTTTCAATCTCACCAGTCACATGGAGTAGTTCTTCCTCCCTGATGAGATGGGGGTGGGGTGGGGTGGGGAAGGCGGGCATCCAGCCATTCTATGCTATCAGACTCCTTCATTTGGAAGACAGATATCAGATATGAGAAAAAAGAGTTCACTTTCTCACTGCTCATGCTGTTCATTTTTTTTTTTTTTTTTTTAGTTGGTTGGCTCGAGATAGGGTCTTGCTCTCTCGGGTTGGCCTGAAACTCACTATGTAGCCTACACTGGCCTCAAACTCACAGCAGTCCTCCTGCCTCAGGCCTGCTGGGTCCTGGAATTATGGGTCTTACTGCTCACTAGTAAAAAATGCATTGCATTTCTTAATGATATATAACATATCGCTGTCTTTTGTAGGAATTTGGATTTGATGGTTTGTTTTGGTGGAACCAGTGTTTGAACTCATGACCTTGTACTTGCCAAGCAGGCACTTGTGCCACAGAGCTATCTCCCCGGCACCAAATTTGGATTTGAGATATAGCCGATATGGTCACCTCCACAAAAGACACCAAATGTACAACCTACAGACAAAAATAAACGCACCTTTACCAGCTAATATAGGAAGGCATTGCTAGAGATTACAGCTAGAAGAGGTCCTAATTGTAAAGTCTTATTCAGTGTCTAGACCTTAAATTTGCAGCCACTTTACAGTACATTTTACAACACAGTACTACCCTCTCTTGTGTAGGTAATGTTGAAAGTAGAGCAACGAACTCAGCATAGCCTTTGATTCTATATACATCATTACTTTCTCGCAGTATTATATATTTTTCCTGTTGATATCGTTATAGTTGTTCTTTTACACATGCACTTATTTAAAGCATTTGTTGCATACTTTCAATAATATCAGTGAGTACCATCAGTGATTCAAATCTCATGTGGAAAATAATATGAAGCCCATTTTGCAAATGAGAAAATCAATGTTTATATAGACAATTTGCGTAAGGTCACACACATTTAGGAGCTAGAAAATTGCACTGGGTCCTAGGTCTTCCCAATTCACACAACAAGTTCTCCATCAGGGTTATTTATACAGTTGCCTATCACTCCAGATAAGAATTTCTTGTGGCTAAGATCATGGCCTCTATTTATTTTTTCCTGTCCCCAGCAAGGAACACAATGCGCTCTGCACTCAGCAGGTATTCCACCAATGTTTAAATTTAAATAAACGAATGGTCTGTTGTGAAATTCTAGATATAGAAGTTTATCATTTCATAATTTAGGAAATTAAAGCCCAAAGAAAATATTGGAAAGCATGAGAACCTAAACAAAACCCTAAGTCCTCCGATGCAAACTGTGCACCTCCCGTCAGCTTTTCCCCTTTAGGGGAATCATGCAAGTGGCAGGAGGCTTTGAAGAATCACAGTGGCACAGCCAGGGAGGAGCTCACTGCTGCATGTCCCAAGACCCAGGACCCGAGGGACTGTGGGTCACGGCTGTGTCACGCAGTTGGAAAGACAGGAAGGAAACAATAAATAAAATATCACACTGATTTATTAGAGAAGCACAGAGAACAGTGGCTCAGCGCCCGCGCTCCAGAGCCACATTACTTGGGTTCAAAGGCATGGAGGTGACCTGTTACCTACCAGCTGTGCAGTCTCAACAAATTGCTAAGCTTCCATGTGTCCCAACCTCCTCATCTGTAAAATGGGAATGTGGTGTCGCATACTGTCTCTGCAAATATGAAATGAACTGCAGATTTAAGTGTGTGTATATATATATATATATCCCAAACCACAGGGTAGTCTATGATGATGGTGACTGGAGCACTTTAGAGACTGCTAAATGCTCAGAAGCCATCAGCCTTCTTGTTAATGTATCATTTGGTGTACTAGTAAGTGATATAAGCCATTCCTTCATTTTATAGACAAGGAATCCTGAGGTGTAGAGACGGCTAGCATCTCGACTAAGCTTCCAGTACCTACCAGAGGAGGATAGAAACCCCACTTGCTGTGGTACAAAGTCCTCAAGCTTATTCACCCACATGGGAAGCCAAACCCCAATGGGTCCTTACTGAGGCTATTGGGTCCCAATTGAAGCAGGTACAGAACTTATTACCAAGACCACTTTTTCACTAATTAAACCTCTTCTCCCTCTCCTACGGCCTCATTAGGTGGTCTTACAGTGGGTCATAGCCATGAGCACCCAGATTAGCTAACAAAGTGCTCTGAAAGTCAGGAAGTTTGTAATGACTCTGGGTGGTTCTCAAAAGAGAACTGCTCTGCACTTTCCTGGAATTGAATCATTGACATCAGGTGAGTCACTGAGGCATCCTCTTCAGTCAGGACGCCCAGATGCTTATCGGTCAGGCCCAAGCAATACAGGTGGTTGTCAATCCAGAACTGACGAACACAACAGCTGATTGGACCCGCACTTGTACCATCTACCCACATGCCTTCTGGGCAAGAACAAGGACCATGAGCTTCTCCTTGGCTACGAAATGGACACTACAGTCATGTGCTTGTCTCAGAGAACATGTCACAGTGTGTCTAAGCCTTAGACTCCAGGGAACCATCATTTTTGCTAGCATTTGCGATTTAGATAAACATCCTAGGGAAGTGTATTGAGATTTGCTTAATATTCAGTTTGTTATGGACTCAGCACTGGGTTAAATAAACTTTGAGGTTTCTTACTATATGCTTGAGGGGGAATTTAAAGTTCTTCAATGAGCAGGATTGCATGTTGTTAATAGAATGTTACTATAATGACTGTTCTCTACTGTCAGCTAAGTTTTCAGAGATCTTGTTAGTAATACAGTGTATGTCTAGTGTACTAGAAAAATAATTACTTTTGAAGAGCAATGTTAAATCAGATAAAACTGACTTTGACCTTTCTATTTTCTTAGCTGAAATAAATTGTTGGCTGGTATCCCCCATGATCACTAAGATTTTCTCTGGCTTGAAAGTTGCAGTTTTAATTCTATTGACAGCAGACCAAAACTCAGTGGGTGAGTCCAGCTACAACTACACAGAGCTCATGGCATGTTTAACCTGCAAGAGAAGCAAAACCTTTTAATACTCTTATGATTTGTTTTAGTTTCTTGCTTCTGTTTTGTCAGCACTTAGCATCTATTTCTTTTCCTCAGCATATCCTAGGTTAAGTTGGATCCTGCCCTACCAGTAGAAATGATTTCCTGACTTAATTTGGCAAGACACTGGATTTAGCTACTCGAATAAACATAAGGCTAAATGAGCAAGTCTGAGATGGATGATAAAGTGTCTCCATCTATACTGCTCCTAATAGAATCTGAATCCAAACTTCCTCAACTTTTTCAGTGTCTGTCATCTTCCCTTGAATAGTCAGAACTGGACTTCAAGACTAATAAGGTCTGTGACAGGCTTGAAAACTCAGAGAAAATTGGCCTGTGACTTCAGATCTAGTACTGACTTGCTCTCAGATCCTAGATAAGCACTCACCTATGGCTTTACTTTTCCTATTTGGGAAATAAGAATAGAAAAAAGATTACTGAAGTCATGTCCAGAAAGATGAGACTATTAAATAAGTATGAAACCTAAGGGGCTGTAGCCAACAAGTACCTATTTGTACACTATGTCAACCATGAACATTTCAAAGTACTCAGGATTTTTTAGGGAAAATTCACTACTCATAATTTGAAATACAAAGATGTAGAAAATGCAGGCCTGACTTCGAGGAGACAACAGTCCAGCTGGAGAGATGTAACAAATATGTTAAAATTTGTTGATTACTCCACTGGCTGTAAATCAATGCAGATTGACTGCAAGGGACTTAAAAACCTCACATAATTGCTCTGCCCTTCGTGAGATGATGATGCTGTTACCACTCTGCAGCAACACTATAAATACCCAACATGGAATGCTCCATGTTTTTCAGCATGAAAAGAACGTAATGCTGTAAATCTGGGGGTCCCACAGCCCATCTTTGACACGGGGTCTCACTACACAGCTCAGCCTCCTAGCGAACCTCCTGTCTCAGCTTCTATAGAACTGGGATTACAGGTGTGCTTCATCATACCTGGTTTCAGAGGCCGGAATGACCCACCCGGGGTTCTTGGGCAACACGGCATGCAGTACTGAGAATCAAATCTGGGTCTTTGTGCTTGCCAGGCAGACGTTTAAACCACTGAGCCATCTCCTCAGGCCCCAAAGTCGTCTTTAAGTCCAATTCAGTAAAAGTTTTGTAGACTCAAAACACTCAAAAAAGTACTGTGCTGCTGATTACTGTTTCATGTATTATAAAGGTTACAGAGGAGAGGTCGGATGGAGAGATACTCAGAGCAAAGTCTGCAGGCAGAGTGTGGGCAGGAGCTTCTGTCATGCAGGGCAGAGGACACCACCCTCCCAGACTGGCACTCCCCCTGCCCTGAGTATTTTATATCATGTGTCACTATACAGGCAAGATTGAATTATAGGCCATGTGTTTGAACTTAATCTCCAGACCCAGTCTTCTCCTCGGAGGCTGGAGGATGTGACTCCGAGTTCCAGGCTTCTAATCACCCGGTCAGTTCCCCCTTGTGCCTCATTAACTTAAACTCAAGCACCCCAAGGGCTTAATTATAAGTAACAAAAGACACTGCTATCCCTCAGGAAATGCTAAGCGGTTTTGAAACTCTGCTAGGAATCAAAGACAAAGACTACAAGTATTTTTTATTATGTCATCAATGCGTCCAGATATTGTTTTATGCATGCTTAGTAATATGGACAATGTCTTTGTAGTACTTCACATATAAACATTTATTGAGGAATACGTTAGTTTATGTTTTTAGCCTTCCAAAATCAGGCAATAAAAAGAGTTTATTTTTGAAGGACCTGAAAATCCATTGCATTTGTTTGTATGCTCTGTGTTCTATTGGATCTCAGTGATCCTTTGTTTACCTGCCCCATTTTCCTCCACCCACTCTGTATTCTCCTGCCTACATTTCAGAGGAAGCCAGGCCTATTGGTTCCGCTAGTTACCCCTGCTCCTTGGCATCAGGCTGTGCTAGAGACAGGTGACAGCACTGGTCCAGTAAGAGGCTGTGTCAGGTCTTGCAAGCTGCAGCCTAGGGTCACCTCCCTGAGCAGGAAACTATGAACAGGACGTCGGGGAAATGTGACACAGAGAAGGGATGGTTCTGTAAGTCCCACTGTTCGCATCAAGCTGCGTGCTGTGGAAGGCACAGGAACAAAAAAAACACCTGGCTCGGTGCTCTGCTCTACTGTCCTTTCCCTCATGTAGATGAGATTTTTCTCCCCAGTTACAGGCCGAGACCTCCAGGCTCTGAGTTCAGTCCCATGTATTGTGAACAGGAGGAGGAGCTAAAGTATCCTTCACCCAGAGTTCAACAGCAAGCAAATCTTCTCATTGATCTAACTCATACCTGCTCCTTCAAGTCTAGTGATTGGATTTAGTTTCTGTTCATAAGATCAATCCCTTATCCTGCAACTCAGATTTAGTAAATATATGATGATCCACCTTGAAAGCTCTGCAATTAGGATGGTGAATTTCTTAGCATTTTTTATGCCCACCCCCCCCCCCAGATGTACACTACATCTTCCCTTCTGCCCCAGCAATACCATTGTGAGGATGAGCAGTAGCCTAAGGGTGGCCCTGGGTAACTGTCTTGTTACTTTGCATAAAATAATTGCACAGTTAAGTAACAGGAAGGGAAGAAGAGATATAAAGAAGTGTGAAATACAGCATCTGCCCTCAGCAGCTTTCTCTTTTATTGAACAATCTAGGTATGTATGGTCATATCTGTAATACAGTTTGCTTCGATCATTCTTGCTGGAGGATCTCTTCTGATTCTGTGGTTCAGTTTGCACTCATTTGGTTCCATGGCTTCTATGCCTGTGGTGAGGTAGTAACATCATGGTACTAGGGGGCAAGGAGAAAACTGCTCTCCATGTCAGCTGTGGAAGAGAAAAGCCAAAATTAGAAAGAACCCCCGAGGTCACACTTCTGCAATCTACTATTTTCAACCAGGTCCAATCTCATTTCCATCACCTCCAATAACGGCGGCAAATTATGATCCCATATTCATAGTGAACCCAGTGATGATGTTAAGAGCCCTCAGCGTCCAGCTACCTTCCAACAAGCCCATTCAGAGGATGCTCTGAGTACCTGAGCCCTTTGGGCGACATTTTCGATTTAAATCATAATATCCCAAGAACAGATGTAAGAGAGGAGACCCTGGATAAGAACAACAGCGAAACATAATGATAAGAAAGGACAAAGCATGATGAAGCAACAAAGCACAAAGCAATTTAATAATTAAAAAAGGAAGCTTCAGGAGAGAGGGCAATGAAAGCTTAAGTAGATTGCTTCCACTCCTGTGTACCCCAAAGCTCATTTATTTTATTTTTAAATTGTTTTTTTATTTTACCCAAGGTTCTTTCAATCAAAATGTCCAATCACATATTTGCAGAAAAACTCTAATCATTAATATGGACAAAGCAAACCCCTACGAAATGTCTATAATTGGTTTCAAAATGGAATAATCCCTTATTCTTTGAAAAAGCGTTAGAATGTCACTGTTTTTGGTTGGATACTAAGCATTCTTTGAATAAGGGATTTGAATTAAATATGTCAAAGGAAGAGAAAAAATATTTTAAATTGCCATTGCTGGCTCTACAAACCAAAATTATGTCTCTTGGATTCAGCTGTCTTCTCACACACATAAACAAAACAGCCCCTACACTTTGTTTCTTTTCTAGCCAAAGAAAAACTAGGCTCCCAGGGTTTCAGACAGCTGCCATGCATTTCCCTGCCTACCACATGTGTGCTGGGCTCTGCAGATAGTTACCAACACCAACATCTGGCTCTGCTTGCTTTCTATCAAGCAAAGCTTAATTTTCCTGTTCCCAGAAACAGGAAATACCACATGTGCATCAGAGGAATTTGGGATTAAATATTTCTAAAAGCAACTGCTGTTTTTACAAGACATCTTGGAGTGATGGTTTACTTTACGGCCGTTGCCAATGGGAATTCTTTGTATCTTGACTTGCTATGCAGTTTCCAAGGCCCCTTGCATTTCCATCAGGCTAAATTTGTGCTTTTATTTATCTACAGGAGCACATGTGTGAGAACCCATGGAGCTCTGACCACTTAGCACACAGGTTACATCTCAAATGCCAGGAGTTTCTATCACCTACTCAGAATGGTAGGTTTGAACACCACCATGTGGGTGGAAACTTCAAGGCCCTCACTCACACTGGCTTCTCCCTAATGACCATCACTCCAAAGAAGAGGGGGTCCTCTCCTCTTTGAGAGCAGAGAAGAAAAGGAATTGAGCTGAAACTGCATCTTCCTTCTTCACAGGAAACAGGAGTAGACAAAGGTCTGACTCTTTCAGAGGATAACTACTACTGCTGTTCCCATTTTCTAGATAAGAAGTATAGGCAGACTGAAGAGGAAAGCCACATAAATGAGGCGCATTCCTCCACTTCTATAGGGCTTCTTCTAAACGAGGCCACTGCATTCTAAGTTTCCTTTCCCTGCCACATCTTGTCCCTGTATAATAAGAGATGACCTGATCTATTTGCTGAAGAAGTGTTGAAAGGGATATCTAATAAAGCAAGAAGCGACAGAAGTGTGTCAGCCACTAAAACTCTTTCACACCTCTCTGACATTGAAGACTGCACAAGCAGCTTTTCTTGGGAAAGCTCTTCTGGACATTATAATCTTCATTTCTCAGTCTCTGAGTTTTGTTTGTTGGATAATCCAGGACTTAAAATGCTGTGAGTTTTTCTTTCTTGATATTAGCAATCAAACCTAGGACCTTGTGTGTTCTAGGCTGGTGCTTTGCGCCCTGAGCTACATTCCCAGCCCTAGGACTTACAACCAATGACTGGTGAAACATAGTTTTTTCTAATGCCTAGATCATGTTTATAACAGTTGTGTTATATCAGAGTGATAAAGACAGAAGAAGTGAAAGTGAGCCTAAGGAATCTCTAGCAATATTACTAGTATTCACATAATTTTTGCAGCCAAAAATCTTCAACACTGATGTCACAACAGCAAGTTAAGGAGTATGTAAGGTCAGAATAAGAATGGACATGGAAGTTCCCATTTTTAAATGTAAAAACATTTCCTTAAGATACTTTGTTTCCCCTTTTGCAAATACTAGTGGTCTTACTGTCATCATTTCTTTCTTTAGGAGAAAGATCTAGAAGTGTCAAGTTCTTAAGCCCTGCCTTCTCCGGTGTACCAGAGTGTGAGGCCACAGCATTACACTAACAGGTTGTGCTTTGATCTCTCTGAAAGCCTTTTCTACATCACTCCTGTTTTCAGAGGTGCCCTCAAGTTACTTTTAGTCTTCTGTTGGGAAATGAAAGTACTCTCTTAAAAGCTACAGTCAATCATAGTTTACATTAAAATAATAACATGGACACTGGAAGGCATCTAGCTAGAGAGTTTAACTCTACAGTTATAGATTTCCTTTAGAGCCCACTCACTAACAGCAAGCATTTATTAGGAGCCTATTGTGTGCTTGAAGCTATCACACATTGTGTTAGATAATCAAAGATGCCAACTATAGGTAACAGAGATGGTAGGTGTCTATGCCAGGTGAGCCTGTGGCTGGCACTGTGCCACACAGCTTCTCTGCCACAGCCCTCCCCTTCTATCAGTGGGCAACCTGGTTGAGAGCAAGCAGTAAGGAATCATTACAAGATTGAAAATGAATGTCCATTTCTGCAGTATTCTTTAAAGCACTTATCATAGGCTTAAAGGATTTATAATGCAATACTTTCTGGTCATTTTTTTCCTATAGATAAGTCAGATGTGAACTCCCCACTGCTTAAAGTACAGGCAAGGCCCGAGTTGCCACTGTAGCCTTAATTGACCATTCTCTGCTTACTCACAGGCCATCCCCTGACCTCACTGCTGAAGCTACTGGTAGCCAGTGTCTACCAGCTCGCATGCCTCAGCCAATAAAGATCACCTTCCTTCTTCCATTTCAGTCCCTAAACCCCTTCTTCCCAGCCCCTCTCCCAACTTCTCCCTCTAGACAGTCCTTACCAGTGGCTATTTCCTCTCAGGCTTAGGGTAATAGAGTTACCAGTTATTCGGGCCCTCAGTATCTGGGTTGGGGGTCTGTTCCCTGCAGTCATAATACTCTGCACAAGCTCAAGTCTCTTATGTAAAGCCATGTGGTACTGGTGTACAACTGACTCCTATCCTGCATATTTTGAATCATCTCTCAACTACTACGGTCTAATACAGTGTAAATACTAGTAAACTGCTGTGATAGTATACTGCTTAGGGAACAATGACAGGGAAAAGTCTGTGTGTGCTCATTACAAACACAATTCTCCTCACAAGCATTGTCTCAAACCCTCAGATGTGCAACCTGTGGACACAGAAAAAAGAAGTGTAATACTCTTAATGTATTTGTGGACTTAAAAGCATTTAGGAGCTAGCCCGAAATGCTCAATTATGTACATATTATAATTTAATTACTGCATATATGCTCTATGCTCTAAATAAACTGATTCAGATATTAACATTCATAACATAATCATTTTATAGGTTTTTCACATTAGGGCTAGAAGAATTAGACTTTAGATAGTTTTCAAAGCTTCTTTGGGAAAAAGGTACAATGCTAAGCCAGCCCCCACCTCCATCCCTGCCAGGAATTGCTTGTTGTTTCTTGTAGAGTTATACACTGCTGCATTGCTCAAACAATGCAAACTTTGTGACAAACCTTGTTGAAAAATTAGGCACAATATGTATATGTTTTACTATAAGCTTATTTTTCACCAAATAGCCCATAATTCTTCACTCCCAATTCTGTCTGAGCCTCACTACTTACCTTGAATTCCCATAGTTCTCTTATCTGTTCTATATAGTAGGCGGGGCTTGAAGATTTTAATGTCAAAGAATTCCTTGAGTGAAATGAATTAAAAAATGTAATTAATAAGTGGAGGATTTCTGAGCCCAAGTTTCTCAGCTCAGTGATCAGTCAGTGATTTTCAGCAGGAGGAGTTTCATAAAAATCTATCTTAGGTACGGTTTCTTGAATGAGGACGAGAATAGGATTAGAGCCACTTCTAGTATCTGTGTAATTAAAAATCTCACTACTGGCACTTCTGGGGCTCTGACTGAAGATATTCTCAAGCAAAGTACAGGCTTTGCTGACCCACAGGGAATAGAGACCTCAGGGAAAAGATGGAGCTGCTGTTCCTGTCAGACAACAATAGCAGCTAATAAGAAATTCTAAATGCAGACATGGTCAATACTAAGACTCAGTCAATACAATATCACACATTTCAAAGGTTTTATGCCAATAACAGTGACTCAAATACAATGGCAGTAGACCAGACATAATTAACTCTTTATATGATTAAATCCTGGATCTCATGAAGTCAATATGAAAATAAATTCAAATAGTATATAGATAATTTTTATGTGTAATTTTTATAGAAGGGTCTACAGGGTGTTTAGAGTCTCACTACTAGATCAGACTTATAGTGATCCACCTGTTTACAGCCTCTCAAGAGCTGGGATTACAGGCATGCGTCACTAAGCCCAGTCTCAATTGCCATCTCAACGTGTCTCAAAGCTGGGGCTGGTACAGCAGGCATAGGGATTGAACCCCTGGCCCCTGCTCCTGCTTGCAAGTGCTTTAATCCACTGAGCTATTTGGCTGGCCCTTAGATCAATATTTTGGTTGGAGTTTCTAGCACCTAAGAATACTGAATGACAACTTTGGAGTCTTCATCTGCTGTGTACCAATATGACCATAATATGATATTTCTGTTGTTGTTTTTGCTGCTATAATGGGATTGAACTCAGTCTCAAGCATGCAAAGCAAGCAATCTACTGCTAAGCTATACCCCAAGCCCTCATCTTTAAAAGTTGAAATATTTTATTTAAAACTGAACGAGGGCTTCCACCACAGCAGCCATTGAATGTCACAGTGGTTTCTTAAGTTAGACTTAAAAAAGTGTGCCTGTTTTACACTGTAGAAGGACACGTTGGGCATGAGTTGCTTCCTCGAGTGGAGCCAGGATCTGAGTAGACAATGTGATTTCTGTAGCTAAGGAGAATGATTCGGATCTTAGGAGGAAAGTTGTCGCTATTTACTATTCAGATTTTTTAAATCTGAGAGACATACTCGAGTTCCCATCTTACTGATGGGAAATCTTGGTGTCAACAATTTGGAAATGAAAAATTATTTTCAGTATATCTCTTGAGGAAGACAACAGAGGAAAGGGCCAGAAATTTGAGACTGGTCCTGCTGGTGACAGTGATCCTGGTTAAACCGCTTGGCTTCTGGTCTGGGTACAGTTAAGATGGCAGTTACACTCGTTACCAGAGAATGCTAGTATTGCCCTTCAAGAGCCTGAGAGGCCTGCACTGTGTAACTGCAATACCTTGGGGCTAAGATGTCCTTACAATGACTTTATGATCCTGGCACCATATGTGGAGGTGCAAAATGGGATGAAGACACAAGCTGCATTTCCATTCTACAAAAGGAAAGCCTAAACTTAGGCACAGACTTAAAAAATCTGCATAGTAAATAGAGACAACTTTCCTCCTAAGATCTGAATCATACTCCTTAGTTATGGAAATCACATCGTCTACTCAGACCCTGGCTCCACTAGAACAAGCAACTCATGCCCAGTGTATCCTTCTAAAGTGTAAAATGGGCAAAGTGTTTTTTTAAAATCTAACTTAAGAGACCACTGTGAAATTCAATGAAACAACACAGCGAAATTCATACTTCCACAAGCTTTTTAACATCTGAGTTTCATATACTTAAGCAGGAAGTCAAGGCTGGGCTCTGGGTTTGTGTACTCAAAGCACCTTTACAAGCTCAAGGTGGAGTCCAAGGTCTGTTTCTTCCTAACACTCCTACAGACCCCCCCCACCCCCCACCCC
>PVKN010019468.1:0-16348 GCA_004027915.1 Capromys pilorides | reverse complement strand
TGTGTGGATTTATTCTTTTGCTGTGCAGTTTGAAAGAATTCCTTAGGTTAGACTTTTAGTTGTATACATTCATCTTCAGCAATATGTATTCTGGAATTCAGTTTTTAATTAACATTTAATGTTTTCCCCTCTTTTTTGATTCTAAATATAAGTAGGTGACTTAATCATAGCACCTTCTTTCACAGTGCAGTCTTTTATTTTACCTGTCTAAAGGTCTTGTTTTATTTATTTTTTAGCCTTATACATGTATGTATTCCCACATGATTTTCATGTGAGATATTTGGTAGATGTTCTTAATATGTATATGTTCTTGTGTGCTAAAGTATATTTCATTATTTTCTTTGTTTTCCTTTAATTATGTTGTAAGTATTGGTCTTAATGTTTCAATTCTTAAGAAGTCAAATTCTTTCTCTTTTTATAGCAGTCATATTTTTGCTAATGGATATAATATTTTCTATGGGCCAGATAGCTCAGTGGATGAAAGTGCTTGCAAGCAGGCTCAGGGGCCTGGGGTTTGATTCCCGGGCCTGCCATGCTGGCTCCACCTCCTGGGCTCATTGAAATGGCAACTGAGACTGGACATGGTGACCTGTGCCTATAATCCCAGCTCTTGGGAGGCTGTAAACAGGCAGATCACTATGAGTCTGATCTAGTAGTGAGACCCTGAACACCCTTGGACTCTTCCTTAGAATTAAAAAAACAAATGAAAAAAACTATTTTTTTCCCTAAAATCTCTCCAAATTAATGGGTTATGAATAAAGTCTTTATTGCTCTCTAGTTTTCTGTAGGCTTAAATTGCTTTATTTGAATCAGATGGTCTTAACAAATGGTGTTGATTTTTGTTAAGCATTTGGGGACGATTTATTCCATTGTTAGTGAGGGTCTATTTCTTTGGCCAAATAACAGTCAGTGTTTAGTAAGTTCCTTGTTCATCCAGTTCCAGTTGTCCTTGGCACAGACAATGTCATTTATTTTAGTTTTCAAAGGCAAAATGGGGACAATTTCTTCCAGGAACTAAAATGGCTTAACTTAAAAGTTTAATTAACAGGAGCAAAACCATATTCCCATTCACAAAGTTTTTAAAAGGACCTGAAATATTTTGTAGGTATTTGACATCAACGTTGTCACTACTGTGAAGTTTTTGAAACATCACACAGAACCCCATTAAAATGTATATTTTTGTGTGTGCTTTCACGTACTAGGTGAAAGCAAATAGAATTACAAAAAGAAAAAAGAGAATCTGTTTCCAGTTATTGGCTTTTAACTAATGAAGGTAATCATATTTCATTCTAGTATTTTCCATAGACAACTGGAACATCTCCCCAGCGGCTACCAAATCCCGGAAGGTGAGCCTTGGATAAGCAAGACGATCCAGATTTTTTTTTCGCAGTTATCTGAACAGGTAGGAAGTCTGGGTCATAAGAGGTTGAGCATTGCCAACAGCTGCTTCGATTTTCCCCAAAACAGATCCTACATTCTTTATTATTTTTCTAAAGCCTAGGAAATAGCCAAGGGTGGCCAGTTAAAGCTTTTTCTGGGGAGTGAACATGTTTATCTTGTTGTGTAGGGAGTTGCAGCACCACCCCAGCTTTTCTACTCCACAGATCAGTTTTATTGTGAATATAGGCTGAAATTCCTAGCACCGAGCTGCACATCCTCCCTCATGCAAGCTGCTTCTTGTCTTTGCTCAGCCTGGGGTGAGTCCTCTCTGCTGTGTGGCAGGTGTGCTCGGATCTGGTGGAGGTGCTCCGAGTGTGAGGTGTCTAGGATTCCCTTTTAGTGATAAAAGGAAGATTGATGAACTGGCTTTCTGGGGTTGCTTTAAAAAAAACACCAGAAACTAGGTAGCAAATGGAAGCTTATTCTTTCACAGTTCTGGAGGATAAATCCTAAATGAAGGTATTGGTGAGGCCAGGCAACTTTATTATTATTATTATTATTATTATTATTATTATTATTATTATTTCAGTTTCTAGTTTTCCTAGGTGTTTTCAGTATTATTATTGCAAAACTCTTGACCTTGTTTCTGTGTCCTTAGCTATTTTCCCTCTATGTATGTACATCTCTGTGTTTCTGTATGGGGCTCTCTTGTGTGTCTCTCCCCCCTTCTAGTAAGAATGCCAGCCATACTGGATTAAGGAGCAGCATATGCTATTAGAACCTCATCTTTAAAAGTTGTATTTACAATTACTTGTTTCCAAATGTGATTACATACATCAGGGTATAAGATTTGAGTTTATCATTTTTTTTCTTGACAGGAGCTAGTGGGGGCACAAACTTTAACCCAAAACTCAGCAAAACAGTGTGCTCATTGGTTAAGGATAAATGTCTCTTCCTTACTTTGTATGCATGCCTACTTCTTCAGGCCCAGAAGTTACTCTGTGAGCCTTCTGTTATAGAATTCCCTTAAAAAGATTGAACACAATGCTCAATCCTGGTGGCAAACGCTTCAGTCACACTGCCCTTTGCTTTCCTTTCTCTGCTGGTACTGTGTTTTAGTGGACTGCTTCTCAGTCTCTAGCACCAAAACCAGGAGTCTTTCCAAAGTCCTTTCAAATGAGATCTGTAGTCAGTTATTCACGTCTTTGAGTAACAGCATCACCGGCCAGATCTTTACACTCTGGTCCTTCAATAACTTGTCCAGCGATTTCCCCAGGGTTTATCTGTCTTGGTTACCTTGACACATTTGGAATTTTCTTGGGAATTGTTGGTTGCTGTTGTAACTGCTTCAGCTTGGACTTTCAGGGAGAGTTTGTCTTTTTGTCTGATCCCATTTTGTGTCCTGCTCCCCCAAATGCTTTTTATGACCCAGAGATTCCTCTGTATTTGTGGTCCACTGATACTCTCCTTTTCTGTTTTTCAGTATGCTATACGGCTCTCTTTAACCATAGCTCGAAAAAATTTCTGTGGCATTTGAGTAGAGAAGGAAATAGATGCACTTATATTTATTTTGCCACAATTGCAAATTGTAAAGTATAGAGTTAAACTAGGATTCTGTCAATTTTCTGCAAAAAACTAGATAGTAAATAGCATTGCCTTTGTGGATGAAAAAGTCTGTATGACAGCCACCTAACACTGCTGTTGTAGTGCAGAAGCAGCCATAGATCGCGTGTAGACAAATGCAAGTGGTTGTGATCCGGTAGAACTTCATTTGCAAAAACAGGCAGTGGGTCGTCCATCCTAGAAACTGGTGGGTTCGCAAACTTACCATGCACCAGAATCAATGGGAGGACTTCATAAAACATGGTTTGCCCTCTCCCTCTAGTTCCTGAGAGAGTCTCAGAATTAATCTCTCTCTCTCTCTCTCTCTCTCTCTCTCTCTCTCTCTCTCTCTCTCTCTCTCAAAACCGGGTATTGAACTCAGGCCCTTGAGCTTGCCAGGGAGGCACTTATTCTACTGAGCTATCTCCCCAGCCCCCCAGAATTAACATCTTTGATAAAGCACTACTGATATTTCTGGTCACTGAACAACACTTTAGAAACCACTGCAAATCTTTTTGTTTCTTAAATACCATTATATTAATCATTAATTTATAATGAAAATATTTCTCATTCATTTGTTTATTCATTCATCCGAAAATATTAAACAAGGCCAGCGAGATAGCTCAGTGGACTAAAGTGCCTGCTTAGGCAAGCACAAGGACCATGATTCAATCCATGACACCATATGCCGTGCCAGCCCACTCCCAGGATAGGCTGAGCTGGCCACAAAGTAGGGGCATAGTGGTGTACACCTGTAAACACAGAGCTGGGGAGGTTGGAAAAAAGAAGATCACTGTGAGTCTGAGCTGTGTAGTGAGGCCCTGTAACAACCAAATACGCTAAAAAAAACTTAAACAAATATAGTCAACTTACATGAATTTCTACTACCATATGCCAGGTTCTATGCTAGGTTATAAGAATACTCTCATGAATAAGATAAAATCTCTGTTGTTATGAGTGGGGAAACCAGGCAGCCAGACAAACAGAAGCAGATTTATAAAAGATATATGATTGGAGAGTGAAAAAAGATTGTTAAAGTAAGCCTCATAGAAGAATATAGAATGATATAAGAAGGAAACCATTTTAGACAAGATAATCAAATAAAGAGAAGACATCTGAACACAGAGTTTAGTGATGTTGAAGAGGCAATTATGCTAAAATTGAGCATAAGTAGAGAATTCCAGATAGATGTAATAGCACTTGTGAATACACTGTTGTGAAAACCAGAATGCATTGGAGAAAAAGCAAGACAATTGTAATGGGGGTGGGTCCTATAAGGTAAAGAATGCAGGGAATAAATTGAGAAAAGCGGGTAGGGCTCAGGTGTTTCGGGAGTTTTAGGACATGGTAAAGAGGTTGAGTTTTATTTATGGGAAGACATTGGAGAACTGTGTGCACAGGAATGATATAACACCTTTTATGTTTTTGAAGAATCTTGCTAGTTGCTGGGTGAAGTGGGGTTGCTGAAAGGACAGGAGTGGGAATAGAGAGACCAGCTGGGAAATTTACTGTCTGGGTTCTAGCTTAGGGACTGTAGGTGGTCTAGAGCAAGATAAGTTCCATGATGAGAGCTGAGCAGAATATAGTCTGGTGGCCAAGGCAGTAAGGTTTGCTCATATTTCGACTGTGGGTTTAACATAAAGGCCAGTATTAAAGATAACTTCCATGGTTCCAAAATTAGGAATCTGACAAGACAATTAGAATTTTATATTTAAAATTTTATAATTGAGATATTTTTCAGGTACTCAAGAGAAACTGTCAAGAAAGAAGTTAGGCATAATAGAAAGTCCTGGGAAAGGTTAGGGTTGTACATTTGGGACTCATCAACACATATTTGATGCTTTGTTTTCAAAGCTATAGACTCAAGGAGCTTGCCTATACAGTGAGTATAAATAGAGAAGAGGGGGCCGGCGAGATGGTTCAGTGGTCTAAGCGCCTGCTTAGGAGGGCTCAGGCAACTGCAGGGACTGCAGTTCGATCCCCGGCACCACATGCTGTGCCAGCGCCACCACCAGGGCAGGCTGAGCCAGCCACAAAATGAATAAATGGAGAAACAAACAAACACAACAAGCAAACAAATAAATAAATAAAATTAAAAAAGAAATAAATAAATAGAGAAGAGGAGGAAGTCTTTTTCTAATTAATTAATTAATTAACTAATTAATTAGGAACAAGGTCTCCCTATGCAGTACAAACTCATAGCGATCTTTCTATCTCAGCTTCCCAGCACTGGGATTACAGGTGCGTGCCATCACACCTGTTACCCAGGATGGCATAAGTTACTGAGGATTGAACTCCTTGAAATGGCAGGCAGGCAACTTGGTCCACTGAGCTATTCCCCAGCCTGGAAGTCTTCTTGATAGTATAGATTTGATGTGAGCAGGAAGAGGAAGCCAGCAAATAAAAGGGAAGATAGGTAGAAAGTATGGTTTCTCAGAAGTCATAGAAACAAAATGTTGCAAGAAAGGAAAAACCCTCAGTGCAAGCCTATCAAAGTGCCAATGACACTCTTCACAGAACTTGGAAAAAACCCTAAAATTCATATGGAAACGTAAAAGACAGAATATCCACAGCAATCTCGAGCCAAAAAAACCCAGCAGTGCTGGAGGCGTAATGGTACAGGGATGATACCAGAGCCTCTAAATAGGGTATATAAAATATTATACCTTCCAACCTGTTAGATGTCTGATATGCTGAATTTGAATTCTCTAAAATCAAAGATGAATTATAGGAAATTAATGGAGGTTAAGGGTAGCAAATATTTATTGAGGCATTGAAAGCTTTTGACAGAGGGACAGGGAGGGACACCCAAAAAGTGGATGTCACTTCAGGACCCCACTTCTTAAGAGAAGTTTTCTAGAGCACAAATACATGGGTGCAATGTGAGTTACAACTATAAATAAGCCAGACTGGTATAGGTAGAGCTGCTTAGCTAATACTGAGCCAGTTGGGAAACAAGTCACATAGTGAGTGGGTATGAAAAGAGCAAAGAACTTCTCAGGTAGATGATGAATCCAAGTGTCTTGGTGACCCATTAGGGTGATAGATGCCAATCTAGATTTTATTAGACCTGGTCTTATCATTTATCCCTCAGGAAGTATGTAGGTCTGGTCCTTTTGTTATTATCTTGAGGCCTAGACTCTAGTTAATGTGTCTCTGACCACAGCCTTGGAATGTTTTCACCTTTTGTCCTGAGTCTGCCTCTGTCTTTCTGCCTGTGTCTCTCTTTCTGGGGGCCAGCCCTATCTGACTGCCTGTAACATTCATATATAACTTAGTTATCTACAATAATATTGCCAAATGTAAAAATATAAGATATATAGTGTTATAATAACAAAACAGCGTGGTGTTAGGCTAAAAACAGCATACGGATAACTGGATTGCCATAGGAGATCCAGAAGTGGATCCACACAGCTACAGCCATCTGATTCACAACAAAGGCATCAAAAATATGCTGGAGGAAAAATAGCATCTTCAGTAAATAAATCCAGAATCTATCTATCTGCAGGAGATTGAACATTGATCCCGAGCTCTTGACTTGTACAAAAATCAACTCAAAATGGATCAAAAGCATATGTATATGACCTGAAACTCTGAAAGAGGGAAATACTTTAAGATATAGGCACATAGGATTCCAGTAGCACAAATCAACCAATTAGGTTGCATTAAATCACAAATTCTGTTCAGCAAACAACAGAGACAACTTTCAGAATTTAAGGAAATCCTTAACAACTATTTTTCTTAGAGAAGAGTAACATGTTGGATATATAAAAACTAAAAAAAAAAAAATGCTAAAAAAGTAGTTCAATCACCAAATAGGTAAATGAGTTGAACAGACACTTATCAAAAGAGGAAGTACAAATGGCTAGTAAATATATAAAAAAATAATCAGTATCTTCAGCCACCTGGGAAATGCAACTCAACACTACACTGAGAGTACACCTGACCTCAGTTGGAAAAGCTATCCTCAAAAATACAGGGAAAAAAAAACACTTCTACACCATTGGTGTGAACTTCCACTCTGGAAATCAGAATGGGGCTTTCTCCAAAAAGTTCCACGTGGTACTATCATACGATTCAGCTACAGCACACTTTAGTGGATACCCTAGGAAGTTGAATCAGCACACCGCAAGAGCTGTCTGCATACCCACATGTGTGACAGTGCTGTCCACAATGGTCAAATCATAGAATCAGGCTAAGGTGCTTGTCAAGGGATGATTTAGTAAAGAAAATGTGACTCTATGTATATTGCAAAGACAAGACAAGAAGCATCACAATCCTTTACTCCAAGTTATACTGCAAAGCTACAGTGATATAAACAGCATGGTATTGACTAAAACAGATTCATGGATCTGTGGAATAGAAACAACTCCAGCTGTATTCATCTACTTGATCTTTTGCAAAGGGGCTAAATGCTTTCACTAGAGGGTAAGATAGTCCTTGAAACAACTGGTGCTAGGAAAACTGCCTGAAGGTTGAGCCTAGACCTATGTCTCTCACCCTGCACTACACTAAAATCAGAATGGCTCAAAGATCTAAATATTGAAACAAAAGCCCTCAACTGGCTTGAAAATGAAATAGGTAAAACACTTGAAGGCATAGGTGTAGGTGAAGACTTTGTGAACATAACCTGAATTACACAAGAAATAATACTGAGAATAAACAAATAGGATCATATGAAATTACAAAGCTTCTGCACAGCAAAGGAGACTGCCAACAGAGTGAAGAGATGGGGACATTCTTTTTTTCCCAGTGATTCCTCAAAGAACTATATCTAAAATAAACAAAGAACAATAACAATAAAATAGCTCCCCTAAATTTAAAGGCCCAATCAAAAATGAGAATCTGAAATGAATAGACCCTTTTTAAATGAAGAAGTACCAAGAGCCAACAAATACATGAAAAAATGTTCCACTGTGCTGACCAGGCAAGAAATGCAAATTGAAGTAACACTGAGATTCCATCGCACTCCAGAAAGAATAGCTACCAGCAAGAAGTCAGCCAATAACTCATGTTGGTTAGGCTGTGGGGGAAAAGAAACCCCTTTTCCTTGTTGGTGAAAGCACAAACTGATAGAACCACTATGGAAGTCAGTATAGAAGTTCCTAAAAAAAACCTAAAACTAGAAATTCCATTTAATCCAGCTGTTCTCTTTCAAAGTATCTTCCTGAAGGAGTTAAAGACATCAGATTACTGTGATTTATGCATATCAAAGTTTTTAATAGGGCTATTCATAACAGCTAAGTCTTGGAAGAAGTTTTATCCCTCAACAAATGAATGGATAAAGAAAATATGATATTGATACAAAGTGGAGTACTGTTCTGCCATACAGAAGGATAAACTTAACTCATTTACAGAAAAATGGATGTACCTTGAATACATATTGTTAAATGAAGCAAATAAGACATACATTTGCATATCATATGATTTCTCTGATATGAGAAGCCTAGCATAAGTAAAGTACAAAATAAAAGATGGACAATTTGGAAGAGAGAGAAAAATGTTATTGTAATCCAACATGGAAATGTCTCTAAAAGAGTACATTGATTTAACATAACTGTCTTTTTTTTTTTTGTGGTACCAGGGATTAAGGAATTTTTTTTTTTTCTTGTGGTACCAAGGATTGCTTGCCAGGCAAGCACATATTCTACTGAGCTATCTCCCTGGCCCTAACATAATTGTATTATGTGTTTTTTAAAAATACTTTTGGGTCTGTTGGTCTGGCTGTTAACCTGTGTAGTCCTTGGTTGACTGTGTCAACTTGGGAAGTTAAAAACTTAACTAAAAGGCTTAGCAATTCTATGCCCTAGGGTGTGGAGTCCCCACCGTAGAATGTCTCATTGCTTAAAGGATATAAAAGGGAATTGAGGAAGGATGGAGCATTCCATTTTCCTCTGAGGAGCTCTGATCTTCTCAGTCAGCTTAGGCGTTGTCTCCTGGCTTCTCTTGCAGACACTTTGGCCTCTGCCTTGGATCCTTCAGATTTCTGGTGCAAACTCCTCAGCCTCCTGGAACAGACCCTTTGGCCTTCTGATATGGACTTGCACAGAACACTGCAGTGAGCTTCAGATCTTGGACCTAATCCTTCAGTCTCCAGTTGTACAGATGCCCTCTGCATACTTCCACATCTGGCTCTGAGGCTGACCACTGTAAGTCAATCTTATACATTTCTACATCTTGAGTTATATCTGTTCCTCTAGTAAAACTCTGACTGATACAATTCATATTTATGACCATGAGCTAGATAAGGACTCATAAAAGAAGTGAATGTGATGCTTGCAAATAATGTTTAAAATGGAGAGAAGAGGAAAGTTAAACAAATACTTGAGATGCATTATGTACTTGCAGCCAGCCCCATAATGAATGTAACTATTATTGTTATGGCTTGTGTCTAGATGTCCTCACAAAATCTCAGGTGGGGCTTTTTCAGAAGTGGCTGGATCTAGTGTGTAGAGTGGGATTGATTCATGGTGCAGTGCTGGGCTTAAGGGCATTAGGATTAAGGGTGTGAATGGTACCTACCATGAGTAACCTGAATAAGACATAAAGGAAACAGAGAGCTTTAGCTGTCCCTTGTTGCCATGCTGTCTTTTGCCTTCTGGATGCCACAGACTGCATCTCCTCTGAGATGTCTGCCTGCCATGTGCCACTCTGCCTGGGAAGCAGCCAACTGAGGTCTGAAACCTCTAGCTAGGAATTGCAATCCAAATAAACTTTTCCTCCTTTAATTTTGAGTGTCCATTTTTTTTTTTCCCTCAACAATGATAAAAGTAAGTAGGATAACTTTGGTACCATAAACATGCACTAATTTCTGATTTTTTTTTTTTTTTTTGGACTGGGGGATTGAACTCAGGCCCTTGTGTTTGCCAAGTAAACGCTTATTCTACTGAGCTATTTCCTCAGCCCTAAACATGCACTAATAAAAATAAAAACCAAAACTAAAATGAGGCTGTGTTTGATACCCTCTCTCCAAGTCGTGTCCTTGGCACATGCCAATCACTGTCCCATGGTCATCAGTGCCCATAAATTCAGCTTCTGAATTCTCTGGATCTCTGAAGGTTAGGTCCAGTTCCTTCTTCATCCAGGTGAGGTGCAGGGGAGTCTTGGCTCTGAGGTCAGCGGGTTCTTCACCACTGCAACTTTAATATTTGGGCTTCAGTGTTGGTCAGGAATATAAAAATTTGCTGAGGGAAGCCTCGCTGCAGTGGAGTCATGCCTCCAGGGGAGAGATTAGGGCATTCACATAACCTCATCATTCTCTTCCACTTCAGTAATTTTAAAACTGCAGAAACCAGCAAGTTGTTCTTGGCAGTGGGACACACGCAGCAGTAATGGTGAGAACCCCTGAGGAGCTGCAGGAGGAGCAAATAGCAAAGGCAGAGGTGCTGGACTTCAGCTTCAGGTCACAATGCAGCGGCCACAGTCAGTGTTTCATTAATTATTCAAGCACAAGATTATTTTCAAGAAATAAAGACGCAATAATCTTTTCAAAGGAACTTTTAAAAATACCTGGGAAAATAGCCATGTGAAAGAGGACTTTCTGTTAAGTACAACAACATTAAATCCATACTGAAAAAAATTCTAATTCCTTTCTTTAGAAGACAGGTACAGAAAAAGGAGCTGCTACAACTTGCTCATTTTCCAGGAAAAAGTTCTAGAATTAAGGGTGTTCAGGAAAATCACGGTATTGTTATTAAGTTTTATGTTTAGCTTTGCAGGTTCCATGTGAAGAAGAGGCCATCATTTCTCTCTTTTATTCTTTTATTTGCCGGCTGAGCCCACTCAGAGGGTGGGGCTGGCATGGCACGTGGTGCTGGGGATCCAACCACGGTTCCCTGTGCCTGCTTAAGCTTGCCTAAGCTGGCGCTTTAGACTGTTGAGCTATCTCGCCTGTCTCCCGTCATGTGTTACAGGCTTTCTCAAAAATGTAGTCTCAGACCTGAAAATCATATTAGAATCATAATTTCTTTATTGTCTTAAAAACATTATATATAACTCACTATTAAAACAGTAAATACATAGTTTAGCAATTATTTTTAAATACAAAATTATTAGGTCCCCATTGAGGAATTGGTTGAAGAAATGAACTCCCGGTAGACACCAATCTGACAGGAATGGTGCTCAGCCAGGAGAAGAGGGCGGTGCTGGGCTTGGCCAGCAATCGTCCACGTGCTGGTCCTACCGTGTGGAGAAACTGTGACATCTTCCACGACTGTGTTAAAATGTGTCTTTTTAAAGCAGCAGCACAGCACTTTTTTCCTTCTCACTGCATGCTTTTTACAGTTTTATTTGTATTAAAAAGCAAACAAAACACCATGCCATCCTTTAGCAACTGAACTTTTTGAAAAGGTCATACAGATGGGCCGGCCAAATAGCTCAGTGGATTAAAGCACCTGCAAACAGGCTGGGCCTGCCATGCTGGCCCTGGCCCCACCCCCGGGGCGCACGGAGGTGGTAATTGAGACTAAATGTGGTGGTGCATGCCTGTAATCCCAGCTCTTGGGAGGCTGTAAGTAGGTGGATAACTACGAGTCCAATGCAGTAGTGAGACCCTGAACAACTTGTAGACCCTCCCCTAAAAAAAAAAAAAAAAAAAAAGAAGTGAAAATGTGGTACAACGCACAGAATACACCCTCTGAGTTTTTTGTTTTGTTTTGCTTTTTTGAAAAAGTTGTTCCTTCTGTGGAATCTATCATCTTTCTTCATGACATTTTATGTACGCCATTCAAACAAAAATAATCCCAGATGTCCCACCATAAACACCTTCCTTCCCTCATTGTTCATTAGCTTGCTTCTTCTGTGATCTTCATTGGGGAATTTACTGTCTTTGTCGTGGGATGTTTGCAGTTGTCTTCTTAAATATTTCAAAAATTTGCCAACTTATATTTATCCTTTGGCCTTCATCATCAAACTCACCTCCTGGAGTCCGCAGTTAGATATTTCTAAAATGCAACTGACGATGTCAAACCTCTGTCTAAAGTGCTCAGTAGCTTCTGCACTCCCTGAAGGACAAAGCTCAGACATAGTCTCATGTTATGCGATGATTGTGATGATATAGCTGCCTTTTTTGTTTTAACCTAAGCTGGCATTTCTTCCAAAACCCGTTCCAGCTCTTAGTCTGAATTAGATTTCTGAACCCATTACCTCATACCTACCCTCCCATTTTCACTAAAAGACTCCTGTTTATGCTTTTACACCCAACTCCAGTAGTTTCTGTTTTCCTGGACCAATTCACAACTTTCTATCTTTTTCCTTCAGAGCAGAGCTGGTCATTTTGTCCTTCGCAATGCCGGCAAACTCAAAATCCACTGTTCTATTAAAAATTATTTTTTCCTATGAGACTGAGAGTAGAGCCTAGGTCATCTCTATGTTGCATGCTTTCTATCTACCCCTGGCCTGGTATATAGGAGGTACTTTTAGATGTTGCTTGAGTAAAAGGAAATCCAAGCTTATTCCTGACTATCCATTCTTTTTAAAATAACATTTATTGTTGTCTTCTGCTTATGATAATACTAACCCCATGTTTGGAAAAAATTTAGAAGAGCTTTAGATGCAAAGAGTGAGTTTTAAACTAATCTGTGTATAAATCATGCAGATGTTTTGGTCCTTTCTTATAAGGCCCTTGTGGAATCTCTTTCTCTTATCACTGGAGATTATCAAAGAGGTATAGTTCATGTTTCAGAACAGGCCTGTTATTGTTAGCATGGCTAACAGAGATAAGGCCTCAATAACCAAGCCAGAACTCAGTTGTTGTCCCTGAAAATTTCAGCGAGGATCCATTTCTAGTTGGCACTCTGCTTCGAAGCTGCAGCTTCTTTGAGGTTTCTTACCAGGAAGTTTGGAGCTTGATTTCTCCTTCCCAGCAATAGAGAAGCTGGCATCTTGCTGTAAAGGTGAGAGTACAGGTGCTTGATGGCTGCACTCAGAGCCGGTAATTATAGGACGCTCTAATTGGTCAAATGGTCTCACAGCCTCTTCTTGAATCTGGTTAACAATTTCAGGACCTCGTTCTCTTATGATGATTTCTCAAAGACACTGTTGTTTACCGTCTCCTGCTCTCAACTCCTTTCCTCATTATCTGCAAACGTGTCTCTGTGTCCAAGCTCCAAGAGTGTATCGCTCAAATATATACCCGAGGGCTCCTTTACCACCTTTATGTAGTAATGACTATTCATCCTTTGTAGCAGACAAGAAAATAAATTGGACTCTACTCCATGTGTGTGCTAATTGTTTTTTCTAATTTATACCATTAGCTACTATTCTTTTTGAGATAATAATAAATGGTCTACTTCTAAAAGATAAGGCTTGTGATTACTTCTGCTAGCTATGAAAAATCGCTAAAGTACAGAGGTGGGTTAGCAAGTTCTGACAGTTGTATGGCTTGTTCTTTTAGGAGCTGGTTAATTGTATGCTTTTGCCATGTGTTAAAGATACTTCAATTGAGCTGTGCATAACTCAGGTAGGGATTATTAAGTGTGTCTTTTATTTCTGGCCGAGTTTGTTTTGCCTTGATGTTGTTATTCAGTTGATTTGCTTGTGTAGACAAAAGTATGTGTTTTTGAAATGAGTGCCAATGAATACAACTTGGTTACATCACAATACAAATTCTCTAACAACCATCATCCTGTATGTCTTAGTCACTTTCCTCACTGATGAGATAAAATTCCTCACTCCTACACTCAAAGGACAAGTGTATTTTAGCTCATGGTTTTTAGAGGATTCAGTCCAGAGTCAGCTGGTTGCAAGGCAGGAAGGATATGGTAGACGCATCGGGTGGAGGAAGGCTACCCACATCATGGTTGCCAAGAAGCACTGAAGGGAGAAAAGACCTTTTGTGCCCCAAGTGATTCACCTCTTCCGACCAGACCCCAGCTTCTCACAGCCTGTTTCACTGTGGATTTGTTAGTGTATTAGTCCTGAAGGGTAGGACATTCCGGTGACTCAAATCATTTTCTAAATGCTCCATATGAGGCATTTGGGGGCCATTTCAGATCCAGAGTATGCCACTGTATCTCTTATCACTGGAGATTATCTGCAGAGGTATAGTTCATGTTTCAGAACACTGATTATGTGTTAATCAAAATTTAAAAAAATTTTGATATAGAATTGCTGTCCTGACTTAATCATTATACACACTATTTACTATCACACTATATGCTATAAATATGTACAATTAAAATGCTGAGAAGTTTTCAATCCGATAGAATTTTAAGGAGAATCAAAAGCCATTAATCATGAACACAGATTATATCTGTGTCATAGATTTGGATAATTTTCTCATGGCTATGATTGTGTAACAGATTAGTACTTCAAGGACTTTTATTATTTAAAATGTCATCTGGCTTAACAAATAAGATGCCTCGTTCAGGTTTACGAAAAATAGAAAATGTACTAAACATTAGTAATTTCTTCAGGCTTTGAATCAAATCTACAAGGAAATACAGAAATTTCAAACTTATTATACATAAATGAAGAGATACATTAAGATTCTCAAATAGTCATTTTATTAAAAAACACAAATTTGAAATGTTAGTGGTAAAATATATCGATATTGAACCAAGGTGTGCATTGACAGTATAACAGCTCTACAAGTGGGAGGACATCTCAGTTTTGTTAGTTTTGTTGACATCTTCCCAACCATGTCTAATCTTCAATATCTTCTTCCTAAAGCATGGCAAGAACAAAATAGTTTTCCACACAAGGACAATGATTGGAAGGAAAACAGCTATCATAAAAGTTGGAGGTGTATACCACACAAATTGATTTGTATCTATCCATTTATTCCAGGCAAAAATCAATGCATGCATTGTCCCCAGCAGGAGGGAAATAATTCCAAGGTTACTCTGCAAAAGAAAAGAAGTGTTATCTCAGTTAAGATTGGTTCAATAAGAGTTTATTCCACCTAGCTCATTTTGATCTGCTCGGTTGCTTAGAAATCTTTTCATTCTTCTAGGATTCTTTCCCTAATACAATTCTCAACAATGTCCATTCATATCTTTCCTCTCTTACTATTTTGCTTTTGGGTTGTGCTTTTGTGTCCATGCTAAATTGACAAAATTCACGATCTTTTTTGAGTCTCAGGTGATCAACAGTCCTATTTTTTCTTTCTCTGCCATTCTGCTCATTTCTTTTATGACATTTATTTTGGGTGCTTATCTCATGTATATGCACTATAATTCTCTCAATGGACACCTAAAATCAGGAACTGTATCTTATTCATCACACAATTTCTGTTAAGTTTCTGCATATATTACATGCCCAGTATGAACTGGTAGTGACCAAAGGTCATTGCAAAAGGGCAGTTCGACTTCAGTGATCTTTATCAATGGTGACAGCAAGGAACGCAGTTCTTACTGATTTTTGTAAATGAACAGTGGAGTGAACTTGGACTATATTTTTTAAAAGTCAGACATTCTGCTAAAATGGAAAAATACTGAAAATTGTTCCAACACTTGAACAAAACAGAAATCTGGTGATGTCAAGAAAATTTTCAACTTGCACTGCAATACTTTGGCACCATAGAGAAAAGTGCTTACAAATAGTTGTTCACCTAGGTAACTTTATAGTATTTTGACAAAAGCTTTTCTAGATAATGTTTGGCTTCAGTTCATTTTACTTGAAGTAATGATTGGCTTGACAGAATCAATCTAATTCACAATCATTCCACTGTACTCTTAAGCTCGAGTGAATACTATTAGTTAACTTTATATTTTCAAGTATTAATCTCCAGGGTAAAGTGTAGTGTAACCATCTGTTTAACCATAAATGAAAAATTTCTAAGGTAGTGAATGAAGAATGTATGATTGCTTGAAGATTAATTTCAGCACATATATATATATATATATATATATATATATATATATATATATATATATTGTGTACTTACCCTGAGCTAGCTAGTATGGTGGGATGGACTCAGCCATTAAGATGCTGTGCTTGAATCCCGACTTAAATAAACCAGTGGTGCTCAGAGTATGTATGATAGGCAAAGTAATGTGAGGTTAAATGATTTCACGAACAACACAGAACACCAGTGGCTATAAGGCCAAACATGAAACAGTATAAAATACTTTGCTTGGAGAATGTAGTACCACCTTTAAACCACACTTGAATAATGCAGATGGAGAGGCAGTTTCCAGCTTAAGCAGATGCCATGGGAAAGTGTCTGTTGGAAACAAGAATGAACCTGTACAAAGGACAGAGGGGAATTCTGATGCTGTGGAAATTTTCTAAGATGTCCACCCATAAAAGTTAATTTATGTAATTTAAAAAATTTTGGCAGTAGTATGATGGAATTAAATTGAGTCTTTTGAGTGTTGCCAGGCTTGGGTACTCTTCTGAATTCCACTACACTATACTTTTTTAA
>PVKN010019467.1:5616-16447 GCA_004027915.1 Capromys pilorides | reverse complement strand
TTGAGTTCTTGTACTAGGGAAACTATATGATATTCTCTTTTTCTCTGTCTGTTTTTTAAACTGAACTCTATATTTCATTTGCATTTCACCAGTTTTCCCATCACCCCTTGGCCTTCTCAACACAGCGGTCACAATCATTTGATAGATATGCATCGCGCTAAGGCCCTCTTCACCCAAGCATTTCTTCAGCCTCTGATTGTATTCAGAAGAAAACGCCGCCTGCGCGCTGCACCTGCGAGGCTGGGAGGGCGGAGCCCGCTGTCACTGCTGCCCAGCTGTGTCTGCTCTGCCTTCGCCTTCCCCGCGCCTCCGCTCCTTGCCTTCCACGCTGCTCCGTTGCGGGGAGCCTCTTCTTCTGTTGGCCCCTGCTAACTGCATCACACCCCGAAGGCCACCTCTGCAGACCTCCCTTCTCTAATCTCAAAACCCAACTTCCCCTTTCCCTCCCCACTCATGTCTGAAATGTCTGTGGTTTCTCGGGACCCTGAAGGACTTTCCACCACCTACCCAGCTTCAAATGTGTACGGCGTTGCAAGCTGGGCTTGTGATGGTCCCCCACGGGGTTGAGTTGGGGAGCATGCAGAGGGCAGCTGCACCCTGGAGTCAGAAGGATCCCGTCTGTCTCAGTTACTTATCTCTCATTGCTGGGACAAAATACCCAACACCTAAAAGCAAGGAAGGAAAGGTTTGCTTAGCTCATAGACAGTGGAGGTTTCAGGAGGTTCTCGGCTGGCTCCAAGGCTGAGTGGAATATGGAGGAGGGCAGCTGTGCATGGTAGTGGAAAACAGCAAAGAGAAACGGGAAGAGCAGCAGCCACAGCAGCTAGCTAGCCCCTCTCCCTTCCTACATTGTATGCAGGCTGCCTGACCCCGGGTGGGAAGCACTTACATCCACAAACTCTGCATTGGATCATGAGTTAATCATAAACTAGAAGCTGCCCCACAGACTACATGAGACTAGAGGGACAACTAGAAACAAACTATAACACAGTCTGTCCTAGCTGTTCTTCTCTCGTTGCTGGGCCAACACCTGACATCCAAAATGAAGGAAGGAAAGGTTTATTTGGCTGACAGTTAATGGAGGTTTTGGTCCATACTTGGCTGGCTCCAAGGCAGACTGGCACATGGCAGAGGGCAGCAGTTCATGGTGGCGGCAAACAGAAAAGAGCAAGGGCAAAGGGGAGGAGTGGCAGCAACAATGGCTACAGAGAGCAAGTCTGTCTCCCTTCTGTTGCATTCAGGCTCTCAGCCCCAGGCCTGGTGGAGCATTTATACCCATAATCCCAGCAGCAGCACCCAGACCCATAATCCCAACACCGGATCATGACTTAATCACAAAGTCTTGAAACCCACCCCATGACTGCAGGAGGCTTTGAGGGGACAACTAGACACAAACCACAGGGCTGGAGTCCAAGGACTGGTGCTCACCACAGTGTCCATGCGAGTCTGAGGCAGAAGGGTCCCAAGTTCAAACCCAACCTTGGGAATTTAGCGAGCCTCTGTCTCCAGCAAAGCATGCACAGGGCTGGAGCCGGAGCTCGGCAACACTGCTGCTTGTGGTCCCGAGAGCCTCCTCACAGAGCGCAGGCAGCTACCGAGGACCCGGCAGCCCTGCCCAGAGGAGGCGTCTGGAGGCTGAAGGGGGTCACCGGCCTGGCCTCATCAGCTTCCTGTGTCCCATGCGGGCTGCAGCTGCCCACTCCGCCCCACGTGCTGACCGCACAGTGTCATACAGACAGGCCAATGCGGGGTGAGCATGGGGCATTGGAATCCCCTCCTCCCCCGAGACAGTGAATAGGACAGGGATGAGGTGAGACTGCTTCCCTGCCAAATCGGCTGCCCAGTTTGCTCTGGTGCTGCCTGGGCAGAGGGTGGTGGGTAGTGGGCAGGGCGGGGGCTTGGGGCATGGTGGGCTTGGCACTGGCACCAGAACCACTTTGGAGTTCGCCTGTTATCAGGAGGCTGGGGCATCCATAGCGGATGTGGTGACCCTGATAGCCATGTGCCGGGACACCGGGGCAGCCGCAGCCAGGCTGGACCCTGGCGCCAGGGAGCTGGGCTGGTGGGGACTCTGTCCTGTAAGGCACACGAGCAAGAAAGGGCCTTGGTGAGGCCAAAGCTGGGGGACAGAGCGCCGGGATGGAGCTGCCCTCGGTGCCAGGACGAGACAAGCAGGCCTCGGGGAGGAACAGGCTGTCACGTCTCACCTTCTGTGAGCAGAGCTGCCTCTCCCTGCCGTAGATGGGGACGTTTCAGTCACTGAGGACAAACAGAGCAAGAGTCACAGGAGGCCTGTGCTGGTCGGCCAAAAGCAGAGGGGAAACTGAGTCTCACTTGCTTTTTTAAATGTATTTAGTACAGGGTCTACAGGTCTCACTGTATAGGTCGGACTCATAGTGATTCACGCACCACCACGCCCATCCCAGCGACCCAGGACTGAATGTGGCTGCTGCGCTGTGCCTGAGCAGGCGCTTTAGTCTGCTGAGCTGTCTGGCTGGCCCTCTTTTGCTTTGATTTGTTTTGTTTTTGTCTGTAGGTGTGTGCCACCATGCCCAACAATATTCTAGAGGGTTTTTTTTTTTGGTACTGGGAATCAATCTCAGGACCTTGCGCTTGCCAGGCAGGTCCTTGTGCCCCTGAGATTTCTTCCACATTTGCTTTGAACTCATGATCAGAATTTCTCCAAAGACTGGGCATGGTGACTCAGGTCTGCAGGCCTAGCACTCAGGAGGCTGAGGCAGGAGGATGTCACAAGTTTGAGGCCAGTGTGGGCTGCGAAGTGCACTCAAGTTGAGCCTGAACTGCATAGTGAGACCCTGTCTCAGAAAGATTGAAAAAAAAGAGAAAGAACTTGCTTAGGGGTTGAGGAGACAGCGGACAACCGCACCCCCAAGCCCCCAAGCCCTGCCGAGCCGGAGCATATTTTCAGAACGCAATGGGACTTCAGGGCTGAAAGCGCTGAGCAGCAGGACAGGCCTGCTATCGCTTGAAACTACCTGGGGCAGAGGCTCGGCCCAGGCACAGCAAGGGCCACCCGGGCAGGGGTCTCAAGGGTCGTGGGCAGGTGGCAAGGTTCTCCCAAGCACTCGGAGCCCCTGGGGCTTTCGGGTACAGGTAGGCACTCGTTCCGAGCAGCATCACCAAGGGCTGATGGGGCCGCACACTCAGTGCAGGTGACCCTGGCAGGCAGGGATTGGGGGAGGCCTGGGGCGGGGTGGGGGCTTTGCAGTGGGCACAGGGGATCCAGGGCCCAGCAGAACCTGGGCCTTTCTCTCTCCTCTGCTGAGCTCTTGGGCTGGGAGGGCCACGGCGCCAAGGCCCACAAGGGCCTGACCGGCTCCCGGCCGCTGGCCTAGGGCTCCTTTTCTGACTGAGGCTGAGAAGCAACTCAAGGCTCAGGGCAGAGGCGAGGTGACAGAGGTCAGCGGGAGCAGACCAGGGAATAGATGCAAGCAGGCGGAGCGGTGAGCACCGGAGGCGCGGGCGGGCCTGTGGGTCCAGCATTGCTGGCTCCAGGGCTCCTTTGGGACCAGCAGCAGCAGCAGCAGCAGCTGGGGGTGAGGAGAGAAGGGCAGGGACGAGTCTGGGCACCAAGGGCACTGAGGTCCTGCTGCTCCCCACCACTGTCCAGGATCCTGGGGCCACCTGGGGTGGGGCCAAGCCGCTGATGGGAGGGCGCACACGTGCACGCACACACACACAGGCACAGCATGCACAGAGCTCTCAGAGCACGCCTGATGGCTCGGCTGGGTCCATCTCCTGCAGGACGTGACAGCGACGTGATGGAGCTCCATGGGAATGGGAGGCACATCCAGGGCCTCGAGAGCAAAGTGTGGCTTAGGGGCCTCCGCTGTCCCCACGGAGGGGCCCCGGACAGGGCCCAGGGGGCATAGTGTAAGTGATGCGCCATGCAGAGGAAGCGGTGCTGACCTGACCCTGCAGGGCACCTGCAGACCCCGCGTGCAGGCCTGGGGGCCCACAGTCGCAGGGCTCATTCCAGGCAGCCCCATGCTCCAGATAGTTCATGGGATGCTGGTGGACCAGTCGTCCATGATTCCAACACTCTCTCTGTCCTGTCTCTGTCTCTCCCCCATCTTCCTGCCTCCCTCTCTCTGTCCTGTCTCTCTCCCTCTCTCTCTCTACCTCCCTCTTCTCCTCTCTGTCCTCTATCTGTCTCTCTCCCCCTCTCTCTGTCCTGTCTGTCTTTCTCCCTCTCCCTCTCGGTCCTCTGTCTCCGTCTCTCCCCCACCTCTCCACCTCCCTCTCTCTGTCCTCTGTCTGTCTCTCTCCTTCTCCCTCCAGTGCTGGAGATTGAGCTCAGCACCTCACGTGTACTAGGTAAGTGCTGCACCTTAAGCTGCACACAGCCTTCTGTCACAGTGTTACCCAGGCTGGCCTCAGAGTCCCAGTGACCCTCCTGACCCAGCCTCCGAAGTAGCTAGCACCGTGGGGCTGCATCGCCATGCCTAGTGCAGGACCCAGGTTTGTGCCGTGAGACTGTGCGTGTTCACAAAGCCACATGGTCTTGCCCATGACTGGCTCCAGCACGTGGAAACCTCCATGTGCATCCATGACGCTGTTGCCCTCCACAGCCCCAGCCAACCCCGGCTGACCAGGTGACGACAGGGTACTCACACTGCAGGGTGTAGGACTGGGTGAGGTCCAGGGTCTGAGGCACCCACTGGGGTCCCCACATCCATCCTTGAGAGCCAAGGGCCACATTGGATGTGCACCCTGGGCCTGACCCCAGCCCTGGCCCCCATCTGCTAAGAGGGTGGAGGCTAAGGGTTGTGCTGGACATGCCCAGAGAGGAAAAGACACAACCACGGAAACCCTGGTGGGCACTTGGTGTGTGGATCTGCTTGGTTATGGTAATCATCCCACTACACATGATCAGAATGTGCCACGTATCTGAAAGGCTAGAAATGAACTGGCAAATGGTAATCATGTGTGATAGAGGCGGCCTAGGAAGGTGCACAGGCACCTTGTACAGGGAGCTGTGGACAGGTTCACTGCCCCTCCAGTTTATCACTTTTGTGTGGGAATAAAATTTAAAAGTTACTTTTAACTTGGCGGCACAGACCTACAATCCCAGCACTCAGGAGGCAGAGGTAGGAGAATCGTTGAGAGTTTAAGGTCAGCCTGCATTATACAGCAGACCCTGTGTCAGGAAAAGGTAGGGCTGAAAAAGGCTCAAGCCAACAGCTTCCGACATTGCCAGTTCTGCCGATAACCCACTACTGTGATGGAATGTTGGACCATGTGTACAACTACTTTCTCTTTGTGCAATGAGAAGAAATATTTGTACCAGTAGTGTTTAGAAAAGTTATCATGCCTGCATCTTGTACTCTGAACAACTGCTATGAAGACAACAAAATAACAAAATGCATTGTATTAATCATTGTGCTTGTCCTACTAATGTGTTTTGAAACTCTCTCTCTCTCTCTCTTTCTCTCTTTGTCTTTTTGAGACAGGGTCTCGCTATGCAGTTCAGGCTGGCCTTGAGCTCACTTTTGTAGCCCAGGCTGGTCTTGAACTTGCACTGATCCTCCTGCCTCAGCTTCCCAAGGGCTGGGATTACACTTCTCCTGGGAAGAGTGGGAATACACAGAAAGCCGTGCGCCACCATGGCTTGACTCGAATTTCTTATTTTTAATCTACATAAAGAGGTAGATGAGGGCTGGTGAGATAGCTCAGCGGTCTACAGCGCCTGCTTAGGAAAGCTTAGGCAACCACAGGGACCGCGTTCGACTCCCGGCACCACATGCTGCACCAGCCCCACCCCCAGGCAGGCTGAGCCAGCCATAACATGAATGAGTGAATGAATGAATGAATGAATGAATAAATAAATAAATAAATTTTAAAAAATTAAAAAGAAAAAAAAGAGAGACAGTTGAGTAAGAACTTGACCTTGAGCTGAAGCTGGGCTGGAGAGGGCAGGCTCACTGGGTTCCTGGCCCTTAGGGACAGGAATGTAAAGGACAGCGATGGGGACAAACACCCAGCATCCTGCTGGCCAAGGACCCCTAGGAGGGCATCAAGTCTGAAGTGTTCCGGCTGAGACCAACTCATGCAAGGTTGGGGCCAGCATCAGGGACCAGGCAAGGGGTGGCTGGCAGGCAGCAGACCGGCCAGGACAGAGGAAATGGGGTGCTCTGGGGACCCCTGGCTGGGCAAGGCCCCGGCACACAGGCTGTTCCACTTTGTTCCTCTGGGCTTGGGGGCCCTGTCACCCATGTGGCTGAGTTTCAGCAGTGCCCAAGTTCCAGGACCAGGGGCAGGAGCTGAGATGGCAGAGCAGAGTCTGGCTCCGGTCCCGGGAGGTGCGGCGTTGTGGGTGTGGGGCTCCCCAGGCTCTGACTCTGGCTCTGCTCACTTCGCTGTAGCCTATAATTACGTACCAAGGACAGAGATTCCTCGTGCGGGACTTGGATGTTGAGATGGCTGGAGCAGAGGCCAGGGAGATGGACAACCATCTCAACTTGTCCATCAGGCGCAAGTGCTCAGAGGACTTGGTCAACCCACAGCCCGAGGACCTGTTGGAGACGGAGGGGGCATCAGGGGCCCAGGTGAGTGGCACTGGGGCCTGGGCCGCAGGCACTGAGCATTTGCGGAGGAGACATCTCGACCAGCCGGGTTGGGAGGTGCTGCAGGCAAGGACTCTAAGCTGTCCAGGGCCAGCTTCCTCCAAAACTGTTCTAGGTCGTAGCTGGCCATACCAGTGATTTCTTGAGGCCCAGGTTAGGGTGGTGGTGGCTGCACCTCCAGGAACCCGGGGATCCCCAGGTCTGCAGGTGGCTCGGGTTTGTGGTGCCCAGGGGCTGCAGATTCCCCAGGCAGAGGTGTCTCAGCTGGGACCTTGGGGAGGGAGTGCAGGATGTCACACAAGGGTGACAACTCCAGGTTAAGGTTGACCTGGCCACCAGGCCCAGGTGCTTCTCGACCCGTGAAGTTCCAGGGGTCCCCAGGAAGCTCAGGGCAGGAGCAGCCTGTGCTCCCTGACCGTGGCCCAGCCCTGATGGTGTCTGCTCCCCTGACCCCACTACCCTGTCGCATGAGGCTGACTCCCTGGAGACCACTCCTCAGGAAGGGGACCAGGACTGGGAGCAGGAGCAGGACCCAGAGGGCGAGGAGGCACCCATACTGGGGACCCTGGAGCTTGTGCTGCCCTTGGCTCCCAGTGAGCAGGAGGCAGAGACCCCGGGCTGCAGGGCTACTGCCACTGACCTTGGGTGTCCCTGGGGTCCCCTCAGGGCTTTGCGGTGCCTGGAAGTTCCCAGGGGCACTGTTAACTGCTGCCTGTGACATCCCTCACTTCTCAGCAGGTCCTGCGGCAACACAGGACGATGGGGAGCCCCAAGATGGAGAAGCGTTTACTGCGAATGGGGCTGCTGGCACCACAGCCACCAGAGCTTCTGAACTGGGGGCCTGCCCTGACAGAGCGCCCAGAGGAGGCCCTCTAGCCGTGAGGAGGCCCCCCGAGGAGGAGCACAGGCCAGGTCCTATCTGCAGGAGGTCCCCAAGAAGGAGCCAGGATGGCTGCCTGTACCCCTGGCCAGGAAGCGGCCAAGCCGGCTCCGTGCAGTTGCAGGCTGTGTGGCAGGGCGTTCCAAGCTCCGTTGCAGCTCATCCTCCACATGCGGCGGCACACGGGCGAGCGACCCTTCCACTGTGACCTGTGTGACCAGCGCTTCATGCAGCAGTCTGACCTGTGTGTGCAGCAGTGCATCCACACAGGCGAGGGGCCCTTCCACAGCAACCAGTGCCACAAGACCTTCCCCCACAAGTCCACGTTGAAGGGCCACAAGCGCAGGCACACAGGCACACGGGCGAGCAGTCCTTCGCAGCAAGCACTGCTGCAAGAGCTTCAGCCACCGGGGCATCCTGTGGAGATAAGAAACTAGCATCTTAAGAAGCGGAGAATGATAAACAAAACCTAGGGACAGTTTGTAGTGGGTTACTTGGGGATTCCGGAAAACTGGGATTCAAGGAGCCAGATAACAGCTTATCCTGATGGCTCCTTGTTTGTTGTTTCCTCCCTTGCTTGGGATGTTAATGGTTGCCTCCTCCTCTGCTTGGAATCTTTTCAATTAGTATTTGTGTGAACCTAATGTTAGGTAAATAGTAAAAGAGATGGTGATTTGTAGTCTGCATTCACCAAAGTAATTATGCGCATTCCTTAGTCTGTCTTGGAGTACTCAATAAAAGTAAGATGCATCTGTGGGTCGGGACTCACTTCCAAGAGACAGATCTCCGCGAGCCCTCTGAGCACAATTCATTGGGTCTTCTCGTCGTTTCTTTCGGCACCGACTCATAACATCCAACAGCAACCTCAACTTGCACCTATGCATTCACACCCAGGCCAAGCCCTGCACAAGCCCCGTGTGTGGCCAGGCCTTTCCACAGTTGGGCGCCATGAAGTGCCACTACCACGCAACGAAAAGACCCTGGATGCCCCAGAAGGGCTCCCCGCGCAGAGCCACAGAGGCAGAGTCGAGGCCACGAGGCCTCGGTCTGGAGCAGCGCTGGGAAGGGGGCTCAGAAGGGTCCTGCCGGGGCTGGCAGTGCCCTCGGGGCCTGGGACTCGGTCGGATTTTTGTTTTGGGGGCTGAGCCCAGGACTTTCTGACTGAGCTATGTCCTCAGCCCCCTTTCTTGAGGTACGATCTCATGGAGTCATCCACTTGCCCAGGCTGGGCTCAGACTTGAAGTTGTCCTGCGGCCTCAGCCTCCCAGGGTGCCCGGATGACCGACCGGGTGTTCCCCTCTCAGGCTGCTGCTCCTGGCTGCCTGGGCACCTTGCTTCACAGTGGTGATGGAGGCTTGAACAGGGTTTCCACACGTTTCCCTCGGGCGCTCACGTGAGCCCAGCTGAAAGAGGCTGCGTGCGCCCTGAGGTGGGTGGGGACGGCGGTGAGTGCAGGGAGCAGCGGGGTGCAGGATGCCTGGGGGGCCTGCTGGTGCTGCCTCCCGCTCTGTGAATCTTACTTGCAAATCTTCCTTGCAATGGCCCTGCGGATCTCCAAGCCTGGCTCAGCAGGTATTGGCCAGGTGTCCAGCAGGTGGCCCCAGAGGCTGATGGTTCGGGGCCTTGGCCCCCTGCTGCTCTCCTAGAGGGGCCTGGCCCAGGCGTGGCCCCTGGGGCTCTGGGACTGCCTGGGATCTGGTTCAGCCTCACGGGTTTTGTTACCACGGATGCTGATGAGTTCCTTGGAGATGGACTGTGACCGTTGTGTGACGCTCTGGTGACGGCGTCGCAGCCTGTTTTATTATGCAGCACTGTGAGACTATATTCTGGCTATACGTGTTTAATAAACTTAGGAGAAACTGTTAGAGCCATTTTGTTACCTCTCAGCTGTCAGGAGAATTTAAGGCTGAGAGGAAATGGGGCAGTGATGCAAACGGGAAATGGGAGACATCTGGATTTCATAAACTGTTCCCGCAAATATAGGAAAAAAGGGGAGAGTTTGTTGGTGAATGTGGAGTGCTTGCCTGCGGTCCTGGCACTCGGGAGGCTGAGGCAGGAGGAGTGCCTGAGTGTGAGACCAGCCTGGGCGGCATAGCGAGACTCTGTTTCAAAAAAACAAAAGCAAACAAAACCCACATCAACACCCCCACCCAACCCCCAAACTAAACTAAACCAAAAGGGAAAGGGAAGAATTTAAATCCATTGAAATCCGTGGCCCTGGATTACACAGCAGGCCACTGTCACCCTCTGGACAATAGCCTATGTTCCAGGCGGGACCTTGGGAATTCTCTTCACGTGGCAAAAGATGTGTCTGGAATATAAATTTCAGCTTCAATTTGTGCTGCGAATTATTTAGGGCTGAATACAAACTCGAGTAACTGAACTTGGGGTACAACGGGGAAAGCCCTTTGGGTCTTTTCTGGGGAGCAGTGCTGGGATTGACCCAGGGCCTCCCTTCACAGCTACCTCCCCTGCGTATCTAATATTTTGAGGTGGGATGTGAGTTGCCCTGGTGGCCCTCCTGCCTCAGCCTCCCTGGGCTTCTGCACCAGGCTGCAGGGGGAGCTGGTGGAACAGGCGGCCTGAGCGCCAGGCTCCTCAGACTTGGCGCTGCTAACTGTGACTTTGGGGCCCAAATGTTCTCAGACGTTGCCATGTGCGCCCTGGACGGGGACACCCCGAGTCCAGGGATGGCGGTGTCATTTTCTGGTCCCTTCCCTCAGGAAACAGCTGGGTGTGGGCTGCCCATGAGTGAGGCTCAGAGCACCCAGCCTGTGGCCCATGGAGCCCTTTTCTCAGCCTGGGCCACCCCTGCTCTTGGGGCGGCTGCACGCCCGGGGTCACCTGATTCGATTTGCTCTCCCGTCCTGTCCTCAGAGTTGGGGACCTGGTCTGAGGCCTTCAAGAGACATGAGAATGCCAGTTAGACACACAGGGGATCCCTGGGCTTGGGGATGTTTTGGGGTTAATCTGAACTCTGCCCTTTTTCCAATATTCAAGAAGGCTTCAATTGAGTAGGGCGTGGTGGCCCAGGCCTGTAATCCCAGGTCTTGGCAGGCTGAGAGGCAGGAGGTCGCAGCAGTCCCAGTAGCCTGAGTTACATAGTTCAAGGCCAGCCTGAACTGCATAGTGAGACCTCAAAAAAAAAGGATTTAAATTTAAAAGCAGGAATGATAAACCAGGTGCTGCAGGCGGCCACCTCTGTGATCCCAGCACTGTGGGGGGCTGAGGTGAGAGGGTCATAAATCCAAGCAAGTCTGGGTAATTTAGTGACTTAGCAAGACAGGGCCTCAAAAGCGCTTTTTAAACAGAGTTTCACTATGTAGCCAGGGCTGGCCTTGAACTCACAGTGACTCACAGGCAC
>PVKN010019466.1:0-16352 GCA_004027915.1 Capromys pilorides | reverse complement strand
GTGCAACAATCTATTTCAATAATCTTGTTAGTAACAACTATTATATACATAAAATTCAACAAATGAATAATATAATAAAAAGCCAAGATACAGCCGGCCATACTAGTAGCACACCAGTATTTTAGCACTCTTGTACGATGTAGCAGGAGGACAGCAAAAGTTCTAGGCCAGCTATGGCTATATAGCGAGACCCTGTCTCAAAAAAACCAAACAACAAGGTCAAAGAACAAATATAAAATCAAATATCTCTAATCTGCATGGATTCATAATCTTTCTAACACCAAGTGCAACAGGCTGCATTTAGTCTTTTGAAACAGTTTACACAGAAGCAGGAAGATCTTCAGACATGTTGAAAATGATTCCTAGGGCTGGTGAGATAGCTCAGCAAACTAAGCACCTGCTTAGGCAAGCACAGGGACCTGGGCTCAATCTCTGGCACCACATGCCATACTGGCCTTGCCCCCCAGGCTGAGGGGGCCAGTGAGACTGGGTATGGTGGAGGTACATGTCCGTAATCCCAGCATTGGGGAGGCCGAAAACAGGAGGATCACTAGGAGTCCAAGCTGTGTAGTGAGACCCTTGACCAAACTCGAAAAACAAACAAACAAAAAACAAGTGAAAGCTTTGCAATGATACAAAAGTCTAAATTGTTGGAGGAAAATATTGTCTTTCTAATCAGAAGAACTGAGAAAAGGGGCCACCAGAAACTGAGGAGCATAAGAGAAAGAACTAGAGATGAGATTCTCTAATTCTGCAGATGAACATAAATACTGATTTATACATATAACAAACTGAAATTAGCACAGTAAAGTCCTTGACAATTGCAACATAAATCCTAAATTACCTAAAAGAAGCCAGTGTAGGGGCCAGGAAGGTAGCTCAGTGGAACACAAGCACAAGATCTTGAGTTCAATCCCTGGTACCGCAAAAGAAAAAAAGAAAAAAAAGAATAGCCAGTGCAGTGGCACATAATCCCAGTGCTGGGGCTACACAGTGGGATGAAGGACAATCTGAATTAACTACAGAGTAAAACTAACCACCAGTTTTCTGAAACAGTCTAGGCTAGCTGCTAATTTATGGTGATACTCCTATATCAGCCTCCTGAATCCTGGAATTATAGACATGTATCACCATACCCAGTTAAAACATAAATTTTCAGTGGAGAAATGGAAACCATATAAATAACCACATAGAGTTTAGAACTGAAAAAAGTACAGTAGCTAAAACTTCTCCAAAAATTGACTGCATGGACTCAATAGGATGAACATGATAAAAGGATAAAGGCCATGTACTTGAACATAAAACAGAGAGAAAAAAGATGGAAAAGGGCTGGTGAGATGGCTTAGCAGTCTAAAGCGCGTGTGTCGGAAAGTTTAGGCCACCGCAGGGACCGCGGCTCAATCCCAGGCACCACATGCTGTGCCGCCCCCCACCCCCCAGGGAGGGCTGAGCCAGCCATAACACAAATAAATGTGGTTTAAGAAAATAAAATAAACTTTATTTTTTTAAAAAAATGGAAAATAAATAAATAAAATATATATATATATATATCTCGCCTGAATGACTTGTGGGCCAGTATTAAATGGTCTATGTTTCATATCACAGGAATAGAGAAAAAAGAAAAAAATTCTTTATTAATGGTAAAAAACTTCCAAAATTTGGGAAAAGACATGATTTTATAGATTCAAGGTCAACCACTCTTCAAAAATATTCAAACAGAGTCAAAATTAGATACATCATAATCAAACTGTTTAAAAACACATAAACTTTGAGATTTCTCATTGGAAAGTGACTCCAGAAAAGTAAAATAGCATCTTGAAGGTGATTAAGGAACTACCAAGTCAGAATTCTTTAGCCAGCAAGTCTTCAGAAATAAAGGAGTTGGGGGCTGGAAGAGATAGCTTGGAAGTCTAAGTGCCTGCCTGGCAAGCACAAGGACCCAGGTTTGATTCCTGGTACGGAATGCTGAACTGGTCCAAACCCCAAGCACACCATGCTGGCCACAGAAATCAGGCGTGGTCTCACATGACTGTAATCCTAGCACTAGGGAGGCTGAGAAAGGTGGATCACTATGAGTCAGAGATGCATAGTGAGACCCTGTACCTAATAAATGAATAAATAAATAGATAAAAGGAAAAAAATAAAGAAAGAAAAGATAAAGAGGGACAGGAGAGACTCTTAGATGAAGGAAAGCTATGGCAATAAGACCAACAACTTGTAGAAATGCAAAGTACAAAAAAAAAAAAAAATGGTTATACTATATTAAGACAAAACAGACTCCACAGCAAGCAAATTTACAAAGTACATGCCAGGCGTGGTGGCACACGCCTGTAATCCCAGCACTTGGGAAGCTGAGCCAGGAGGATCGGTGTGAGTTCAAGACCAGCCTGGGCTACAAAAGTGAGTTCAATAATAGCCTGAACTGCATAATGAGACCCTGTCACAAAAAGACAAAAAAAAAAAAAAAACAAGGTACAGAGCAATGATATGTCCATTCACTATATCTCAAACGTGTCTGATAACAAAGCTTCAAAATTACATGATGCAAAACTTGGTAAAACTAAAAAATACACAAATTCACAATTACCTGTAGTGATCCAACACTTCTTAGAAATTTAAAGTAGTCAGAAAAGCAGAACTACATAACAATGCTATTAGACAATAGGATACAACACACACCTAGAATATTCCCTGATAACAATCGAATACACATTCAAATGCATATACAATATAGAAGAGAAAAGTTATCCGATTATAGGAGCTGGGGAGATAGCTCAGTAGAATAAATGCTTGCCTGGCAAGCACAAGGTCTTTAGTTCAATCTCTGGTACCATACACACACACACACAAATCACAGAGACTGGCCAGATGGCTCAGCAGTCTAAAGCACCTGCTTAGACAAGCTCAGACAACTGCAGGGACCGCGGTTCGATCCCCTGCACCACATGCTGCGCCAGCCCCACCACCAGGGCAGACTGAGCACACCATAATACTAAAAAAAAAAATCACAAATATCTGGAAGTTAAACAGCACAATGCTAGGTGATTCATAGGTTAATAAAGGAGTCTGGAGAAAAATTAGAAAAGATTATGAATTGTGTGGTAATTGTCATACAATATAAAATTGGTAAATATAGGTAAAGCAGTACAAAGAAAAAAATGTACAGCATTAAATCCTATACTAGAGCTGGCCAGATAGCTCAGCAGACTAACACTTAGGCAGAGCACAGGGACAGTTGGATTCCCTGCACCACAAGCCATGTCAGCCCCATCCCTGCAGAGCACTGAGATGAGATTGAGACTGGGAGTGGTGGTGCACAACTGTAATCCCAGGGCTTGGGAGGCTGAAAACAGGAGGATCACTAGAGTCTGATCTGTGTAGTGAGACTCTTTAGACCCTGTACCAAATACATTAAAAAAATAAAATAAAATAAATACTATACTGCGCAGGAAAGGATCTCAAATCAGTTATAACTTAAACTTCTGTCTTATGAATTTAAGAGAAGAGCTGATGACTAGGGCGTGGTGGTGCATGCCTGTAATCTCAGCGCTTGGGAGGTTGAAAATAAGAGGTCCACTCTGAGTCTGATCTGTGTAGTGAGACCCTATAGACCCCACATATTAAATACATTTTTTAAAAAAGGTGTATGAAGAGAGCCGGGGAGATAGCTCAGTGGTAAAAACGCCTGCCTGGCAAGCGCAAGGACTACGGTTAGAGCCCCAGTACCACACGCCCTGCCTGCTCCACCCTGGGCCCATCCCAGGGGATCACCAAAACTGGGCATGGTGGCACACACCTGTAATCCCAGCACTGGGGAAGTATTTAGTACAGGGTTCCACTGACTTCCAGTGATTCTCCTGTTTTCAACTTCCCAAACACTGGGATTACAGATACAAGCTATCACACCCTGTCTCAGTCACCTGCAGCATGCCCTGGAAGCGGGGCTGCCATTCCTTTTTCTTAATCACTTCAAAAACAGGATAGTTCGTATACCTCATATCCCATTGAGATTACTGAAGTTGGCCAGTCTTTGTCCTGCTTAACCTCCCTTGCCTGTTACTTACCACAGAAATCATAATAAAGGCTCTTAACACAATTCTCCTCCGCTCCTTTTGTCTCCTGATTGATCCTGGTGTTTTGCCATGTGGTCCTACATGACACAAAAGTGTCACACCATCTAGAAATATTTATAACTACCTTTTCAGTGATACTTTTTTCTACTTTAGTGGCGTTATCATATCTGATATGGTAATGGTAAAACTTATCTTTTAAAATGTTTTGTTTTTTTTTTCTCATTGTGGCCTGTTAGGCCCACCCTGAGGTGGTGCTGGCATGGCATGCCACCATACCTGAGTACTTGCCTAAGCATGTCTAAGCAGGCTACTTTGGACCACTGAGCTATCTCGCTAGGCCAAACCTACCTTTTAAAACATCAATTCAAATAAAACATGCACATATACCTTAAATATGTTATTAGCCACCTCAATTCACTGCATGTCATATACATGCTTCTTCATATCTATGCTACAATTTTCATGAGTTAAAAAACTTGTCTTTTATCACTTCAGCATAATTCCTAAGTCACAACTGTTCCAATGTTCACATTGTGCTTTTGAAAGTAAAGTGCAGTGTCTGTTGCAATGCTTATGTGTTTGCTAGTCATTTAACATGTAAAATCATGCTTCCATTTTTATTATCTTTTTTATGTATCACTGATAAGATCTGAGTACTGTACTCCTGTTTTTTTTCCTTTCAGCTCTGTATAAAAAACACAATAGTGGGGTTATATATGTTCAGTAATAACAGAACTGTCTGTGCTTATATGTGAAATGCACTACTATTCTCTAATAGAAATAGTGATTTTGTAACCTGTGAAATTTTCCTCTAATGATATTGTAAGTTCCTTAACAGAAACACAAAAGGGTCAGTGAGATAGCTCCCGCTGTGATGGGGCACGCCTGTAATCTCAGCACTGGGGAGGCTGAAAGTAGGAGGAGCGCTACAAGTCTGAGCTGTGTAGTGAGACCCTCTATCAAATATATATTTTTTTTAATAAAGAAAGATAGCAATCATAAGCTTCTCTGGAATATAATAATAAATATTATCTCACTACTAAGTCTAAATAAAATGTTCAACATCCTCTTACTTCGTGCTGGGGATTAAACGTACTCTTTTTTTTTTTCTTTCAGTACTGGGGATTGAAATCTGGACCTTGAGCTTGCCAGGCAAGTGCTTATTCTACTGAGCTATCTCCCCGGCCCGACTGTATTCTTTTAAATCAGATTTGATAAGGTAATAAATATTCAATAAAATTCTTTTTACTATTCAGTTTGATCACTTTTTTTTTTTTAAGTGAGTCCTTTTGTTCTTTTTTTTTTTTAATTTTTATTTGTTTGTTTGCTTGTTGTGTTTGTTTTGTTTCTTTATTTATTCATTTTGTGGCTGGCTCAGCCTGCCCTGGTGGTGGCGCTGGCGCAGCATGTGGTGCCGGGGATCGAACTGCAGTCCCCGCAGTCGCCTGAGCCCTCCTAAGCAGGCGCTTTAGACCACTGAACCACCTCGCCGGCCCAGTAGTTTGATCACTTTTGATACATGTATATATAGCATTAATGCTGCTATGACAAGAACAAATATTTGTATTACAAGAAAAGCGTCTACAGCTCTTGACCCAATTTTTGTCTCTATAAGTTTTGCCTTTTCTAGAACTCCATATATATAGATCACTACACTTGTAGTCATTGGGGCTGCTTTTTTTCCTTTTTTATTTTTATTTTTATTTCTTTTTTGGTATCAGAGATTTAACTCAGGATCTTGCACTTTCCAGGCAAGCACTTATTCCACTGAGCTATCTCCCTGGCTTTTATTTTTATTTCTGATTAATCAATTTGAGTAAGAATGTAGTGGTACGTTTAGACACATACATGTATATGTCTTTTTGAGACCAGGTCTCACTATGTATTTCTAGCTGTCTTTGAACTCACAGCAATCCTACCTCAGTCTCTGAAGTGCTGGGATTACAGAAAAGCATGACCATACCCAGCACTGGTTCATGAACTTAATTTGTTCTATGATTTTAGGAAAGACAGCTGTTTGTGTTTGTGTGAGAACAATGGAAACGCTCATGCTTGTCCCCTGGTGTAGAGTTTGCAAGCCGAAAGAAAATTCTGCCAAATACTTCTGTTAGTGAAACAAATGTCTGCAAACAAAAGTGATGAGCTGGTATATGCATGAAAAAGATATTAATAGAATTTTGTATTTTATTGCAACTCTTGTAGCTTACTCTCAGCACATACAGTCATTATATTATTACACAAGGAAGAACAAAAAAGTAGAAGTATTATGTGGCCTTATGAAAAAAAACAACTGGAGTCAGGCTTGTGCTTTAGAAGTCAGTATTTAGACAGCTATCAACTATATTGTAAATTATTCTTCTTTGTTTAGAGTACTGGCAATTTACCCCAGGAACTCATGCTAATCTAGCCAAGTACATATTTGTAGTCCATGTGTGGAGCTTGGCACATGCACATAACATATTCCAATTCCTTGTGTTTTTTTTTCCTATTCCTTACCCCTCCTTACCCCTTCCCCTCAGCTCTTAAATTTCCTCTTCCATTTGATACTAGTCTAACTCCCCATTTCCTGTTGTCTATCTTTTATTTTGTTCTTTCGTTTTACTCTGGATTTCTCATAAGAGAAACAGTGTGATATTCATGCTTGTGTGTCTGATTTATTTCATTTTAACACTAGGGTCTCAAGGTGGATTCATTTTTCTATAAACAACTAAAGATTTATTTATTTGTTTGTTTGCTTGTCTGTCTTTTTGAGACAGGGTCTCGCTATGCAGTTCAGGCTGGCCTTGAGCTCACTTTTGTAGCTCAGGCTGGTCTAGAACTCACACCAATCCTCCTGCCTCAGCCTCCCATGTGCTGAGATTATAGGCATGCACCACCATGCCCAGCCTAAAGTTTATCTCTTTGTGGGAGAATAGTACTCCATTTTGTTTAACTACTACATTTCTTTATTCATTCAATTGTTGATGGACATATGAGCCACTTCCAAGATTTAACTAGTATGAATTTCCAGCCTGTCTATTGTTCTTTAAGCTCAAAGTATAGGATTTCATCCATGGTTCCTTTCAGTTCTAAATTCCACTTCTGTGACTTTAGATCAGAGTGAAGTTTTGGTCTATTCATCTTAAGTAGAAACAAGACTGACCGCAAACACCAAGCATTGATAAAGATGCAGATGGAAACATACCTTGTTGGTAGAAAGATTTGGGAATTCAACTATGATGAAGCCACCAGATCAGGAAAAACTGTACTTCTTTTCATCTTAGAAAGTTAAATGTACATAGCATGGTGATGCATGCCTGTAATCTCGGCATTCAAGAGACTCTAGGAGTTCAAGTTTAAGGCCAGCGTGTAGCACACAGTGAGACCCTCAAAAGAGACAGAGAGAGAAGGAGAAGGAGGAAGAGGGAGGGAGGGAGGGAGAGAGGGAGGGAGGGAGGGAGGGAGGGAGGAAAAAGAAAAGATAGATATTGCAAAGATAGATAGATATATAGGCATGGTGGCACATGCCTATAATCCCAGCAGAGGGTCCTAAAGTTCAAGGCCTGCCTGAACTACACAGTGAGTTCAAGTCCAACCTGAGACTCTCTCAAAAAAAACATAAATATGAAGCCACCAAAAATCATTGTTAAAAACAGATAAACCAGCTTGCCAATAATCCCAGCTACTCAGGAGGCTGAGGCAGCATGACCACAAACTGAAGGCCAGGATGGGAAATTCAGCAAGACTCTGTCTGAAAATAGGATGTAGTTCAAAGGTAGTTTGTAAGATCCTGTATACAATCCCAATCACTACAAAAATATAAATAAAAGCTATTTATCTTTTAGAATTAGCCCTTTTCTCACTTGTCTTTTTCCTGGGTATATTCCTAGTTGGGTCACTCTCCAAAGGAGAAGCATCCTAATGTACCTGTACATGTGCCAACTCAACACAAGAAAATGTAAATACTGCACTACCAAAATCAAACACAAACAAAAAAACCTTTAACTCAAAGTATTCTACTTAGACCAATCTTCTGAGTTTCCTATGCAAAATAAAGTATGCCACTTTAATGTGTCCAATTCAGCAAATTAGAAATTTAAAAGTTATTTTTTGACATCTCCCTTTCTTTGACTCAACCCAATCCATCACCATGTCTCATTAGCTTTGTCCTACTAAATTTTTCTCTACTTGGCCCACTTTCTTCCATCACCACAATCACCTCTTTATTTTTAAATTACCACTTTATCTCATTTGGATGGCTACTTATTGTAACTCCTAAGTGGTATCCCTTCATACATTCTCCTCTAATCCATTTGTCTATTACAATGAGAATGATCTTTTAAAATGCGGATTGAATCATGTCATTCCTCTGTTTAAGAACATTCAATGCTGTCCTTTGGTTGAAACAAAAATCCTTAAGTCCTAGGAGGTTTTTTTCTTTGTTGTTTGTTTGTTTGTTTGTTTAGGGAAGGGTCTACAGGGTGTTCAGGGTCTACTAGATCAGACTCATAGTGATCCACCTGTTTACAGCCTGCCAAAAGCTGGGACTACATGTGCGCCACCACACCCAGTCTCAACTGCTGTCTCAGTGTGCCCTGAGGGTCTGGGCCGGTACAGCAGGCCTGGGATTGAACCCCCAGCCCCTGCACCTGCTTGCAGGTGCTTTAATCTGCTGAGCTATTTGGCTGGCCCTAAATCCTAGGAGTTGTATGTGCAGACCCTATTTACATCTTTAGTTGCATTTCAGTCCTCTGAAGTTTTTCTCCAAACTCCCTCCTCCTTCCACAAAGCCTTTAATACACAGTATTTAACAACACTAATTAAGAATTGTATTATTACATACTAGTTGCTCTTCAAAAAAGATTCCTTGCAAAATTTGTGAACTTGTGGTTAAATTTTTTGAGGACCCACGTGGAAATGGGAGCACAAAAGAAAGTCCCATTAATTATGCATATAGGAAAAAAAAGCAAAACCATGCACTTATATACACAGGATGAGTTAGATAATGGTCCTAAGAACCACCAAAAGGATTTTAACACTGAGGATAGCAATGGGTAACACTAAAATTATGCTTGGAATGCCGGTCATTCTTGTCTTTTAGGTTTGCGCTGCTCCCAATGTAATTTCAGTTACTGCTTAAAAACAAATTATAAATATAGTATACGAAGTTTGTATAATCATGGGCAAATTTTAATCCTCTGATTTTAGTTTTCTTACCTCTAGATTAGGGGAAATAAATATGTCATGGAGTTTCTTGTGAAAGTTAAATGCAATATGCATACATACATACGTACGAGACAAGGTCTCACTATGCAGTTCAGAGTGGCCTTGAACTCACTTTTGTAGCCCAGGCTAGTCTTGAACTCACACCGATCCTTCTGCCTCAGACTCCCAAGTGCTGGGATTTAAAAGAAATATATTGGGCTGGCAAAATGGCTCAGTGGTCTAAAGCACCTGCCTAGGAAAGTTTAGGCAAGCACAGGGACTGCTGGCTCATTCCCTGGCACTACATGCTGCCCCAGCCCTACCCCCAGGACAGACTGAGCCAGCCATAACACAAATAAATAAATGAGGTTTAAAAAAATAGTATTTCCAAAAAAAAAAAATAATAATATTTCATGTGAAACTTCTGCTTCTTTCAATTTCTGATTATCTCCACTGAGAAACTTTCCTTAACCCAATATCTTCCAGGCATAATTAACTGTGTGTGTGTATATGTATGTATGTTACTCCCAGAAGAATTGCTTATAGTCAATTAACACCTATATAATCTCGAATTTTTTGTACATCTTACTTTATCACTGGATTAGAATAAAAGCAAACAATTATTAAACTTAAGTAGGAAAACGTACAATAGTAATGGTTCCTCTAATATCACATTTCAAAGTTTTACAAAGTCATGAAGTTATTCGATTGAATAACTATTAAATCAAAGTTGATTATATTCTAAGACTACTAAATTATGTACAATAATTTCTTGGTAGGAGAAGCTGAAGATAATATACAACTGTCTTAGAAACACTTCTTTTTTATTTTGTTACTTCATTCATTCATTCATTCACTTTGTTTGAGACAGGGTCTCGCTATGCAGTTCAGGCTGCCCTTGAGCTCACTTTTGTAGCCCAGGCTGGTCTCAAACTTGCACTAATATTCCTGCCTCAGCCTCCCACGTGCTGGGAATATAGGCATGCACCAAGACATCTGGCACTGCCACCACGCCTGGCACTCTTTTTTTTTAATCTTTTGTCTATTTACTTATTAATTTGGTAGAGGATCTTATTACACAGCTCAGACTCATAGTGATTCTCCTGTCTCAGCCTCCCCAGTGCTGCGATTACAGGTATGTGTCACCATGCCCGGTTTCTATGGCCAGCCCAACACTCCTGGGGTTCTGGGGTCAGCATGCCATGTGGTACTGGGCATCAAAACCGGGTCCCTGTGTGCTTGTCAGGCAGGTGCTTAGACAGCAGAGCTATCTCCCTGGTCCCCATCTTAGAAGTATTTCTAACATTACATTCTCCCAAACAGTGAACTAAACTGGAAGTTAAAAGGGGAAACAACTTATAGTTTAGCTTATATATCAGCCAAACCTGAGAATAAGAAGCAAAGCGTTTCTTCCCCACTAGTGAGGACTGAACCTAGGGCTCACACATGGTAGGCACATTACCACTGAACTATATCCCTAATCCTAAACTTTAAATTATTCAAGAAAACATACATCTGATTTCATCTCCATAGTAAGTTCCACTACCTACAGAAATCCACTTTTAAACTGAATTGCTACGTATTCTGCCCTCCTAGTACTACCAAAAAAATACACAGAAGTTGCAAACAATATGTAACACATTACATCTCTTCCTTTCAGTCACTAAACAATTGAATACGACCTCTTGTTAATAAATATTTGGAAGAGAAAAAAGGCAGAAAACAAACCTTTTTTTTTTTTTTTGGTGATAGGACCTCCCTATGTTGCCCAGATGGGCCTTGAACTCTGAGATTTAGACAATCCTTATACCTGTTTCCACAGAGCTGGGATTATAGGCCCCACTGAGACCTTACAATTATTATATGCCAAAAAACAAAGATAACCAGTGTGGTGTTGTACACCTGTATTCCAGGTACTCTAAGAGACAGAGATAGAAGGACTGAAAGTTCAAATGAATGCAATAGAATGAAATCTTGTGTCCAAATTTTTTTAAGAAAGATTTTTAAGCATTGGGAATAGAGCTCAGGGCAATGGCTCTGGGTTCAATCCTCACTACTGTAGAAAAAAAAAATGACCAAAAAAACTTTTTGTCTCAAACGGAAAAAAAATATTTCTAAGTTTTCTCAAACTTCAAAATATAGTTCTTTGGGGCTGGGGAGATAGCTCAGGAGCACGAGTGCTTGTCTGGCAAGTGCAAGGTCCTGAGTTCAATTCCCGATTCCACAAAAAAAAAAAAAAAAGAAAGAAAAAGAAAATTTGGGGCCGGCGAGATGGTTCAGTGGTCTAAAGCGCCTGCTTGGGAAAGCTCAGGCAACTGCAGGGACTGCGGTTCGATCCCCGGCACCACATGCACCAGGGCAGGCTGAGCCGGCCATAAAATAAACAAACAAACAAGTGAAAACAAATAAATAAAATAAAATTTAAAAAAATTAAAAAACAAAAACAAAATATAGCTCTTTTAAAGTAAAATTGTACAATAAAAATGAAACTTTTTCGTTCTGTCAACAAGACCTGGTATATTGATCAGATCTTAGAAACCATTTCTTTCAAAATGTAAATAGCGGACATTGTGTGACAGACATAAATAAACTCAGAACTTTGAAGATACCTCACATATCTTTTAAATCAATATTTGTTAAGGACAAGAATCTAAAGTGTTGAGTGGCTTGCCTAAGGTCACAGAATGGAACTGTACCTACTAAGAGCAAGGTGGTTCTGAATTATATCCCTAAACAAAAGAGCATTAGCAGAAAGGTGGTTTAGTTAATAACAGTCTATCACTGCTAACTTCTTTTTTTTTTTTTTTTTAATTTATTTGTTTGCTTGTTGTATTTGTTTCTTTTTTTTATTTATTCATTTTGTGGCTGGCTCAGCCTGCCCTGGTGGTGGCGCTGGCGCAGCATGTGGTGCCGGGGATCGAACTGCAGTCCCCGCAGTTGCCTGAGCCCTCCCAAGCAGGTGCTTTAGACCACTGAACCATCTCGCCGGCCCTCACTGCTAACTTCTTAGCTTTCATAAATATACAAGTTTATTCAAATTGTTACCATTAGAAGGTGGATAAAAGATACAAGAACTTTGTACTAGCTTCATAATTTTTTAGCTTAAAGTTATAAAATACACAAAAGTATCTATTTCAAAATTTTAAAATTAGAAGTGATTTCTGGGGCATAGTGAGACCCTGTCTCAAAAGGGCAAAAAAAAGAGAGAGAAAAAAAAAAAAAAGAAGTGATTTCTGGGCCAGCCAAATAGCTCAGCGGATTAAAGCGCCTGCAAGCCACAGGTTCCATCCTAGGGTTCCATCCCGGGGCCTGTCCTGCTGGTCTTGCCCAGGGGCACAGTGAGACTGGGCAAGGCAGTGTGCGCCTATAACACAGCTCTTGGGAGGCTGTAAACATGTTGATCACGAGTCTGGTCTAGTAGTGAGACCCTGAACGCCCTTTAGATCCTTCCCTAAAATACACACACCACACACACACACACACACTGATTTCAATCTAGAATGCTTCCCAAATGCTTTTTTCTAAATATAAAGGCATTAAGTTATAAAACTAAGCATACAGAGAAAACATAGATACCTCCTTACAACAACCGCCAAACAAAAATGATTACATAACCTCTATTTGTCTAGTAAAAAAACAGAACACTTACTTGATTCTTACTATATTCTAAACATTCTGCTTACTTAATTCTCACAACTACCTTAAAATAATTATCAATTCAAATTAGGTTCAATTAAAGTAACCCACCTTATCACATGTTACTATGTAACAATCAGATTCCCACTGTATCTCATTGTCAATTTTCTCTATATTCCACAGGCATTTTCGCATCCTTTCTGTATGTAAAGGAAGAATATTTCTAAATTTTACAGATTTAATATCTACAGTGATTTTCATTCACTGTCAAAGCTCTGTTATCTCCTGTCTGAAAGCCTCTCCAAAGCATTTTAAATTGCTTCTCAGCCTTTTGGCTAAGAACAAGTGCAAAAAAGCATTTCAATCTTTAGTCTTTTCTCCTTTAGTCTATTCTACATATCTGAAAGGAGCAATTTTTTTTGTCTTTCAAGTCTATTCCCAACTTTTGAGTGGTACAGAATTGCTTATTTGGAAATTAATTCTTCTGTCTAGATACTCCTCATAGGAAACAACAGTTTTCAAAAATTCTGATTAGTAAGCAAAATAACATATATGAAGCCAGGGATATAACCCACCAGCATAATGCCTGCACGGCAATGCAAAGTCCTGAGTTCAATTCCCAGTACTTTAAAAAAAGGAAAAATAGGGGCTGGGGAGATAGCTCTGTGGCACAAGTGCCTGCCTGGCAAGTGCAAGGTCGTGAGTTGGAACCTTGGTCCCGCTAAAAAAAAAAAAAAAAAGAAAGAACATATGGTATTCATTCATCCCAGTGGTATCCTGATTAGACTGTTCATTCTTTTTTCTGTTTTTTTAAATGTATTTAGTACAGGTTCTACAGGGTCTCACTACACAGATCAGACTCCTAGTGATCCTCCTATTTTCAGCCTCCCACACCCTGGGATTACAGATGCTTGCCACTGCCCATTCTCAATTGCTGTCTCAGTGCACCCTGGGAGGTAGGGCCAGCATATGTGGTGGGGATTGAATCTGGACCCTGCATCTGCCTAAGCAGGCGCTGAGCTATCTGGCCAGCCCCAGATTGTTCACTCTTGATAATCTTTTTTCTGTGTGTGTGCGCGTGCGTGTGTCTGTGTGTCTTTTTTGCTTTTTAGCTGAAGTTTATTTTTTGGTGCTAAGGAACAAACTCAGGGTTCCTACTTTGCTAGGCTGAGCTAATCCCCAGCCCCCATTCTTGATATTGAGATGGGAGGAGCTATCCCATAGTGGCTTAGGGTTGTTGAACTTAATAGCTCTATGATAAATTCTTTTTTCAAAGACTATATCACTTTTCTGCTTTCAAAGACCATAATGAATGTATCATCTCTGATCATATAAAATCTCTTACGCATTTTTAAACCAATGTTTCATCTTCTCACTCATGGCTCCTAACTTCCCAATTTTATAATCTTTTCCAGTATTAATTTTGAGAGTTCTCCTGACATGGATCCAACTTAACACTGCTAAAACTCATTTTGCAATGATGGCATTATACCATATGTACAGATCAAGTATCCCTTATATGAAATCCTTAGAGGGCTGGCGAGATGGTTCAGCAGTCTAAAGCACCTGCTTAGGAAAGTTTACGCAATTGCAAGGACCACAGTTTGATTCCCAGCACCACATGCTGCGCCAGCATCACCCCCAGGGCAGGCTGAGCCAGCCACAAAAAATAAACAAATAAATAAAAAAAATAAAATAAAAACTAAAAAAAAAAAAAGAAATCCTTAGACCCACAAGTGATTTACATTTCTTTTTTTTGGTGTGGGGGTACGGGAGATTGAACTCAGGACCTTATGCTTGCCAGGCAGGCACTTAATCTACTGAGCTATCTCCCCAGCCCAACATTTTAGATTCTTTTGAGATTCTGGAATATTAACACATATACAATGAGATGTTTTAGAGATAGGACCCAAGTTTTAACAACAAACTCATTTATCTCTCATATATATTTACACACATTATATAAATAATATGATACCTATAATACCTTTAATTCATCTGCATTTTCACTGCAATCTCTCACAGGAAGTCTGGTGTGAATTTTCCATTTGTGGCATCACCTTGGTACTCAAAAAGTTTCCGTTTTTGGAGGACTTCAGATATCCAATTTTCAAACTGGGGAATGCCCAAATTTCATGTTATTCATTCACATTGTGCTATCCACAAAACCCCATCTGTGTCTATAAATTTTGTCCATTCAATTGTTCTCTTGAATGTAAATCATTATTCAATTTCATTAACTGGTATACTGGAGGAAAAAATACTCAATTTCTTTTACTATGTATCTTATATTGTTGTATTGCTGATTTCTATAAGGTATAGATATTCAGTGTGTTAAACAACTTTACTCTCCCAAGGCAAAAGAGTGGGAATTTGTCAAGTAAGGTGAAGAAGAAGCAAGGTCATAAACTCTAGTTAAAATCTTTTTAAAGTCTAATGCCTTATATTTAAAATTCAAGTGAATTCTATACGCTAGGCATTATCCAACAGAACTTTGTGCATTAGTGACAGTGCTCTAAATAAATCTTGTGCTTTTGAATCCATATTCTTAAGATAAATAAATAGGACACATATGTATAAATATCACACTATTTCTCTGGTGAGATAAATTGGAACTGTTAAGGACCAAAATGTATAATAGGCATTGTGAAATAGGAGGAAAATGTTCTGATGGGGGAAGGGAACAAGTGAGAGTGGAGGATGCAAGCAAAAAGGGAAAACTAAAAAAGAAAAAAGATAAAAGAAGAAAAACATGTAAATAAAAGTTTGTAAATGGGGAGGGGAGGAGAGAGGTTGCAAGGGAGATTAGGAGAATGTTGGGGGAGGAGTTACACGGTGTATAGGTACAAATTTTCTATGATGTATGTGATCATAGATATAGATATAAAATGCACCAATAAAATCTAATTTAAAAATAAATTTTTAAAATAAATCTTGTGCTATCCAATATGGTAGCCACTAGCCACATGTGGCTACTGAGTATTTCAAATTTAGTTGATGCAACCAAGGAACAGAATTTTATTTAATTTTTACTAAGCTTAAAGCTTAAATTAACTTTAATAACTACAGTACTAAAAGGCTCTGCTCTAGGATATAATTTATTTTTTGCTTAATTGTAAAATAATCAAGGAAAATATCAAGTTGCTTAGGAACTTCCTTTATCTACAATGCCACACCAGAATAACTTGACTCAGAAAATGAAATTTAAAATTCTTTTTTTTTTTTTTTAATTTATTTATTTATTTATTTGTTTGCTTGTTGTGTTTGTTTCTTTATTTATTTATTTTGTGGCTGGCTCAGCCTGCCCTGGTGGTGGCGCTGGCGCAGCATGTGGTGCCGGGGATCGAACTGCAGTCCCCGCAGTCGCCTGAGCCCTCCTAAGCAGGCGCTTTAGACCACTGAACCATCTCGCCGGCCCCTGAAATTTAAAATTCTCTTTTTTTTTTTTTTTTTTTTTTT
>PVKN010019465.1:0-16358 GCA_004027915.1 Capromys pilorides | reverse complement strand
ACATTAAAATCTTCTCTATTCACATGAATTAAAATATGCAAGGTTTTAAATGTACAGTGTTACACACATTTATGTTTATGGGACCACTGAATTAATAACAGAAATAAAAGGGCCACATTTCATTACATATATTCAAAGCCTCTGCTGTTAGTAAACAAGCATTTTAACAGGAATGGCTACAAGTGGGTTGAGAATCTTGAAGTGATTCTATTTGCCTAAGGGGATTAATTCATTTGTTTTTGTACACATATACCTCTATATTGTATCACATACTCATATATTTGTTTGTATCAAGGATGACTTGGGTGTGGGGAGTGAATCCAGGGCTTTCACACTGAACTATATCCCCAGCTCCTTTTTTATTTTTTATTTTGAGGCAGGGTCTCACTGAGAGGCTAACTTGTCCAGGCTGACCTGGGATTTGTGATCTTCATGCCTCAGGCATTTCGTGTAAGAGTCAGGCCTAGCGAAAGCTGAGGGTTCTGTGTCTACACCTCTATGACCCATACAGCTGTGATCACTGGGTACCAGAGGTTAAACTTTCAGGCTAAAGCACTTACGTGCTGAGCCTGCACTGCCAGATTTTCTTTATCCTTCAGAAAGTGCGGTTGTGAGAGATAAATGGGCCTGGGGAAAAGTATATGAGCTTGAGGTTGGGGAAACAGCAGGTCTGCTATAAGGAAAAAGCAAAGTTTATTTGCAGGAAACTAAGGTAATAAGGTCCTGCACAACATGGACATTTCCAGTTGGTTCTTCTTGGCCCTCAATACCACGTAGGAGCTTTAAGCAATCCCAGTTGTGTTCCACAAGTGTGTCCTCACACGTCCTTGCTGTCTGCACTTGAGAACAAGATCCAGGAATGATTTCCCTGTAAAGGCGAGGAAGCTCCAAGCGTCCATAACCCATTCAAAGTCTGGGGAGCTGATCGCTGCAATATAATCAAATAATTATTTTTTAATTTGAAAAATTAAGGCGCTTTAACTGTAACCAGCTAAGACTGCTCTTTCTACCCTACTTCTCTGAACACAACCTGTTGTTCTGTTGGTGGTGGAGTAGTTACAGTCACTTTTGGGGTCTTGCAGATGGCACACTACATTGGGATGATGGTGAGTTGGGTGTTGTGGATCATGGTCACATGCTGGAATAGGACAGTTGTACCTGGCTGTTCTGTTATGGGAATGGCTTTTAGGATGCTCTTGCCTCCTGGGATATCTGCCTGGTGTAGGGATGGAAGGCTGGAGGCCACAGTGCCTCTTGGATTCATCCTATGGTGCCTAATACTGGTTGTCTTTGGGAAGTGAAGGCAACTATACAGAATAAAACAATGAGTTATGGCTTTCCTTTCTGCTTTGAAATGATGTAAAATTGTTGGTGTGTATAGCTGAAAATGTAGAAAACTACCAGAAAGTATGTTAGGCAGATAATTAATACAAATATCATTATTTGTCTTCATTTTAAGGTTGTTGTGGTATTTGTAAGTTTCCTAAAATTTGCGTGTTATGATATACTTTGTTTTCATAAATATTCACTTCCACACAAAACTTTGTTTTTGTATCTTTGTGCTGCTTTCGTGTGTGTGTGTGTGTGTGTGTGTGTGTGTGTGTTACCAGGGATTGAACTCAGGACCCTGTGCTTGCTAGGCAAGCATTTATTCTACTGAACTATCTCCCAGGCCCTGTGCTGTTTTCTAATATGACCATGAAACTGAATGTAGGTTTTAGAATTCAGTAAATTTGCTCCTCCATAGGCTGGGCCTCCCATCTCGTTTAGGTCACTGTTCTACTGCAGGAATTTAGGCCTCATGAGCTAAAGAGACCCCAGGTTTGGAAGGCCATCTTACCCTGAGGATGGATGGCAACTCCCAGAGCTGGGTAGCATGTGAGGTCTGTCGTCTGGTCCTTGACTGCACATCTTCTTTTTGTGCAGGGAGGAAGAAAGCATGGAGAGCGTTCAGACTAAGTATGTGCAAAAGGAGGAGGCTGCTTTCTTTGAGAAGTGTCAGAAAAAAGGAAAGCAAATATTCCTTCCTTCTTGGGTGCTTTTGGCTTGTGTGGCTCAGCGGTAAGCCAGATGGAAGCTTTCCCCCAAATGGATGCTCTCTTGAGAGCCACTGTTATAGTCAAGTCCACCTAGGAGGTAGAGGAACTTCAGGCTCAGTCACTGACCAAGGTAAGTAACCATAAAATGGGAATTCTTCTCCCTTGCTTGATTGTGTTGAAGGACCTACTACCTGTGCTGGTCATAGAACCAGGGGAATATGTAACATATCAGCAAATGTGTACAATTTGATGAGAACCAGAAAGCATAAAGGGTAAAAATCAATATTGGCATTCAGCTAAACTTACAGAGACGCTTTTCCTGGACTATCCATGGAATACAATAGAGGGCTCCTAATCAATTAAGGTCAGAGAGTTTGGAAAGATCCAGATTCCTATAATAATGCAGCCTAATTCACAGAGGCTGATTTGTCCAAGCCCAGACATGTTTGTCAGTATAATTGAAAGGAGCATGATCAGGCTCCATGGGCCCCAGCCAGTTGCAGATCCAGGGGACTGTGCCTACCTTCTGTCTCTAGACCCAGGTAGGAGAGTTGCTTCCAGGCTGGCAGGAAGACAGAAGTGAGGAAGGTGTCCCTCTCTCGCTTTTGGGCTGCCCATTAATCAACATCACTTTGTTCATTAATATAAAGGCTTTCTCAGCTGCACATTTTGAGAAGCTTCCAACAATTCATTTTTCCTCTGGTTATAGAAAAATCAGCCTTCATAATGAGCAGTGGAGCTGTGTTTTTCACAGAGCTACATATTAATCCCTCTTCTTTTGGTTTGTCATTTACATATCCCTCAAATTAAGTTTACTTTTTCAATTTACACCATGGAAGCCCCACAGCTGAAAAATACACAATTAACGCTCCTTCCTTCCTGAGGGTCAGCCTGACTACTCTGCAGGCGCAGGTTTTTCTTAAGATGGTAGTGGAAGTTACATGAGAAATGGAAATTTAATTGGTTTAACTAGGAAGATGTCTTTGCCAGGCAGAGTGAAAGATGAATGGCCACTGTCTTCAGTGAGTATTTGCATACCCAAGGCTTGGCTTGACTGGCGAGCTCCTGTACCTCTTCCCTCTGCAGAGGAAAGGCCAGTCCCTTGCTTCAGGGACTTTTGGCAAAGGTCTACTCTTATCATCTCTGGACCTCAAAATCCAGGCACCACTAGTGGTATTCTGACGCTAAGCAGAGTTTCACTTTGGTTTTTAGGTGACCGACTTTGATGCTGTGATGCATGGGCTAAGTGCTTTCTTCTGCAAGAAGGCTGTACTGATTCCAAAGACCTTTCCCTTCCTTTCTCTTCTTCCCCATTCTCCTTTGTCATTCCTCTCCTCTCCACTGCCTCCCTCCTCTTGTCTCTCCTTCTTTCCTGTCCTGTGCAAGACATTATGCTGGGTACTGGAACTACTATGGGGATGAAAACACCAACTTGCAAGGAAGACAGAAGAGAAGACAAGTGATGTTAGAGCAGATTGATAACCACCTCTGTAGGAAAGAAAACAGGGTTCTATAGTGAACACAGGAGGCAGAGAGGCAGGGTTGGGGTTTTCCTCTGAAATTTTTCAGTACTGATTATGTGTATGACACACTGTGTTTTCTAATCTCTTTTACAGTTATTTGTGAGGTGTCTCTGATTCAGGGCTTAGGCAGGCCAAATGAAATATTCTCATGTTCATTTTTCTCACCCGTAAAATAGAAATAACAACTAAGCCTAGGTTCAGTCCTATAACGTGCTTAGATTCCCAAAGACAGCACAGGCTTCCTGAGCTGTGGATGGCACCAACCCAGTGGTGAGGCAGCTATTTAACCTTTCTCTGTAAGTGACAGCTGATGTCATAGAGTTATGTCCTGGATTCCTAAGGATTCAAAAAGTCAAGGCAAAATAAAAGTTTCATGGTGTTGGATTCTTCTTAAGACCTGCTGAGTAGCTATATTTCTTCCCTAAATGTTTTCATGGGTCATTTGAGGTTAATAAGGTAGGTTGTGTCAGCTCTTCATTTTGAGTGGGTGAGCAGAATCCAGTCAAAGTTTTGTATCTACAAGTTTGGTGATTCTATTTTTTACTTTTAATCATCTGGAATGTGCATTTGGAATTTTTCCACTTGGCATAAGACTTAGCACATACTCTGTGTTTTCTCAATTAGAGAGAGCACCTTCGGGCAAAGAATGTTGGGGCTAAGGTCAGACAGAACCACATTCTGTACCTCATAGTGCAGTTTATTAGCTGTGTAAACTTGAGAATATTCCTTCCATTCTCTAAAATACACTTTCAGTTTCTTTGCTCTACAATAGAGGTACGTTTTTTCACTACTTTAAAGAGATTTTGTAGCTGCCGAATGTCTCAGCAGATGTCACATGTATAGTAAGTCCATGATATTGCACAACACAGCCAGATGCAGGCTCCCTGATCCGTGTACTCATCAGAATGGCTATCCATGGCTTCCACATCTCTTAACCTCAGTCCTTTGGCCTCACTCCTGAGGGGCCCTTTGCCAGCCAGGTACCGAGTTGGCACTAATAGACCTGGATGACATTCACAGTGAAGATTAGAGGAAGGGAGCAAAGATGCACAGAGGAGCCTTCTCCTGAAATCTCTTACCTGAAAGGAGCTTTAGTTTTCCTCTGTCTAATGACTGATGGAATACATGAATCTCATTTGTAGTATTTCAGATATACATCCTTGCACTTTTCAGTGCAGAGCTTGTTTCTTTCTGAGCAATTCTAACTGATTTTTAATTGACATTGCCAGATACCGAATCACAGAAGTTAGAGAACTAGCAGTCAACTTTCCCTTTCCTCCTTTACAATTTTTTTTCTTGGTCCTTCATTCATTTATGAATATCTAGTCTTTCTTCCTGCTCCTGCTCCAAAAGCAAGGTAACTTGATTTTTGGAAGGATACGTTTCCTAAAAGCTGTACTAAACTGAAAACTTGCATGAAACTAAACCTATGAGAGGCAGGCATTTCTGCCATCAGCTAATGTGTCCCTGCCTTCCTGCTAGAGGGAAAACAAACATCAGTGAATTTGAGCTAATAGTTTTAGGAAGAACCATGTCCTAATGTATCTTACATTTAGGGAATGCATATTATTTCAAATTTTCCTATTTAATGATACACATTATTACTATTTTATATCATACATTTCAAATATGTGCATAAGGTGTGATTTAAACTGTGGTGAATATTTAAAATTCTTAAAAAGTATTGCAATAAAAGACACATTATCATTAAAATATTCTACCTTGCTCTGAACGCATGTATCTCATCATTCTCATCACTGCCTGAAGCAGCTCCGGAAGTCACCTTTCATATTTTTAGTAGCACTGTCATAGCTGTGTTGATGTTCTGAATTGATTCTAAACTTTAGCTTTGCACAGTCCTTTTGACATTGTGAAAGAACCAGAAGTGTCATGATGCCAGATGTGGTGGAGCAGGCGGGTAGGAGTGTACCTTGATGTTTATATAATGCACTTTCATTGTATAGAACTCAGCAGCACCATTCACTATATTTTTGATCAGAACTTGTATAGACACAAAGGGGACTTCCCAAATGGCTTCCAAAAGTAGCAAGAGTGATAGAATAAACATCCCCAAAGTGAGGGGGAGTGTGCTGAGGGGGATTAAATGCAATGTGTCCTTTGCTATATTAAACTTTTAAAAATTTAAACCTTCATAACTTGAATTTACACAAGATATCTTTTCAACCTGCTCTGATCTGTACATCATCTCTGCCACTCCTTTAATTTCCTCTTCATCTCTTCCTGTATTTTGAATTTACATTTTACATGGTGACGACAGTGTTTGCTTAAGTGTCTGCAACCCCATCGGTCTATAAATCTAGGAGTAGGGAAGAATTCTGTTCACTCTGGCTCCATCCCCCTTTTCTCTTGGACCTTTCCTCCTATTTAAACACTTCCTCCACACATATGAAGTATCTGAAAATATTATCATGTTAAATCTTCCAAACTATTCTAGGTGGCAGGTGGATATTATCTTCATTTTTCAAATTAATAAATGTGGCTTGAGGAAGTTAATAAAATTGCATAAGGTCAAAAAATTCATAAATGATAGAGACAGCATGTCAGCCCAAGCCTCTCTGACTCTAAAGTCTACATTCTTTTGCTGTCACATCAGCATGTTATTTCTCTCAATATTCCCTCTATTCTGAGTCTTAAATTTCTGAAGGACAGACATTGTACACCTTTCTCTTCACTTCAGTAACAGCTAGCAGAGTAACCCACACCACATCAGTGCTGGTAGTCAGGATAATTGATAACCAATATATCGGCAATTCCTGAAGCAGAACGTGACTGGGAGAGGCAAGTGCTTCTCAGGGGAGTCATTAGTCTAGAAGTGATGGTGATTAGGTATGCCTGTCTTCTCCAGAACTTAGTGCCAGAACAAAGAGTTCTCACAAAACTAATTCTCATCCTTGTTTTCCAAAATGATGTAAGGGCTACTAAACCTTCCCAGGATCTGACTGTGATTGTGATGTTCCCACAGCTATGTGTTTAGTTAGTGGAGCTGGTGACAGATTCCAGGTAACTGACCAATTGCAAGAGAAACAAGCTAAAGCTGGAGCTGGAGCTGGAGCGCAGGCAAGTCCTCAGGACCCATTATCCTTTTTCGGCGCCTTACTCCTGAAGCTCAGCATGGCTACTACTTCTCCTAGTCACAATGCTCATGGCCATCTTTGAGTTTTTGTATACGTGACTACTTCAGATTGGGACAGTCATCTTTTTTTTCTTTTTGTGCCTGACCAATTTCTATTTATTTTTGTTGTCTTAACCTATTTTTTTTTTTTCGTTTAGGGAGAATCTTTTTGATTCTATAGAGTAGGCTGAGGAAATCTACAGGGCTCTTGCTGAAATAATCTTTGTACTTAGCAGTTGAACATCAATTATATAATTATTTGCTATGCATTTGGTGTTTTGGAATATTAAATATCATTAGGAGCTACTTGAGAGTGGAACTGTCTCCACATTATTATTCATATCTGATGTGGAGCACAGTGCTTCGTACATGAATATTGGTTGATAGGCAGGTGGATAGATGGAAGCTAATATAACCATTCTCCTGCTTCTTCCAACTAGAAAGATGAAAATGTTGAGAAAAAAAAAGGTGATTATTTTCACTTGGAAAAATAATCTTTCTGTAAGAAAGAAGATATTTTATTTTCTGGACTAATATTACAATTGTTATTTAAAGTCTCATCTTGGAAGTATCTCTTACATTCCTTTGAGAATCAAATAAATAAATTGGCAAGTGACCAAGCAGCATCCCCTTCCACTATCATGTAGGCAGAAGAGTTTATATTTAAACCAGCATTATCTGAGCTAGTCTTCCGTTACTATAAGAAATATCTGAGACAATAAACTAATACAGAGAAAAGCCTTGTTTCAGTTCACTGTTTTAGAACACTCGCCCCATAATTTGGGTCTATGTCACAGTGGTAGCCCATAGCAGAACAGTTATGGTTTTTGTTGAGGCCTCAAAAAGTCTCTTGTGGTCATGGAGGTGAGGATTCTAGAGTTTGTGATCGAGTCATGGTCAACACTGGAATTAAGGGTGTGAGTGCCACAATCCTTCCAGGGGGTGGGTAGCCTGCTTACCATATAAGGGACAGAAAGAGGCTTGTCCCATCCTTTCTGTTTGGCTTTTGCTGTCTTCTGCCACCATGAACTGTTGCTCCTCTGCCATGTGCCACCCTGCCTTGGAGCCAGATGATTAAGGACTGAAACCTCTACAAATTATGAGCTAAATAAATCTTTTCCCTTTTCATTTTGGACGTCAGGTATTTTTGTCTCAGCAGCAAAAAAAAAAAAAAAGTATCTAAGACAAAAAACAAAACTACTCATTTCATGGTTGAGAAGCAAATGAAAGAGAGAGACCAGCATTCTACAATTTCCTTTGAAGGCTCCTCCAGGTGACCAAAGGCCTCTCACAGAGTTTTCCCTTTTGAAGTTTTTACTACCTCCAGCATAGCTCCAGCCTGGGGAGGAAGATTTTACACTGGGATCTTTGGGGGACAATTATTGAAACCGCAGCACTCTCTCCCTCACATTATTTTTAAAAGCCAGATGCAAATCTGGGAATAACACTCATCTTCAGTTTTGGAATAGAATGTATTTTTGGTCTTAAACAATGAACACAATGAGGCCCTCTTTATATTCAGTATGTTTGAAATTTTTAGAGCTTGCTAATTTCCCATTTTTTTAAAGCAAAAAGCACCATTTATGTTCACAATAAAAATATTATTCGATGCTGGGTGTGAGGAGCCAGGGTGATTTAGGAAAGGACAGAGCCTGGTGGAGTTTGTAGGCTCTCATTAAGGAGTCTGGTGGCACAGAACTTAACATTTCAGTGGGGCGACCATGGCATTTATCTTCCTGAGTGGTGACACTTGTAAGGACAGTAATCATTGTTAACCTGGGCTAACATGCATGAGCAAGTGCTGTCTGGGCCAACCCTGGGCGTGTCCACTATCTGTTTAGTAGCTCTATTCAAGAACAATGGAATACACTTCTCTGTGTGTGATGTGATCTATTGCTAAGTAAGCTTCACAGCTGATAATTACTCTAGAGATTGGGACAAGGATGGGGGTGTACTTCATACTGGGTGGTGAAGGAAAGCTGCAGCAAGAAAGCACAATCTGAGCAGTGCTTGGGATGATGGAGCAGATGGGTAAGTAAGGAGAACAAATTCACCATGGGAATGGGAATATAGAATGCTTGTTTTGATTATTTTACCTGGAGTAAGATTCATGAAAATTATTGGTATCTGACAAAAAGGAAATATGCCACGAATGCTTTGTTTCCAAGCCTGCTCTTAGTGGAATTCTTCAATTCCACAGCAATCCCAAGCCCTTCAGAAACAGTAGCTGGTGGCTCCTCTCTCTTTTCTTGCCTCTTCTTTTTCTTCTTCTGCTTTTTGCTCACTTCTTCTTGGCCTCCCCACCTTTCTTTCCTCTTCCTAGTTCCTTTTACAGGCATTTGCACCACTCACCCTGCAAACTATACCCTGATTGCTTCCTGTTCATGGGAACCAGGGCCACAGCAGCCAGCAGAATGTGCTGGGTGATCAGAGTTGTCATCTGAAACAAGGACCTGGGCTCTGGCGGCAGGGAAAATGATTATCTACCACCCAGGAGGAGGAAAATACTCTCTCCTCTTGGACCCTGAACTTCTCTTAGTACCAGTGTGGTCTTCTTTATACTGACCCCAAGGGCTAAAGACTCACTTGGGGCTCTTTCTAAAATATCACATTGTTTGTCAGTTCATAGCTCTGAGTCAAGGCTTAGCGGCCTTTCTAGAAGAGAATCAGGTGCCCTTTCTCAAGAGGATTTCTCCTGAGATGACCATCGTTGCGGAGCCTCACTGTCCATCCACTTGCAGCTGCAGCCTGCGAGCTGTGCTCCGTGGAGGTGGCTCAGGAGCTATGCTCCCAGGGGCTGGGAACTCAGGGTCTACAGGACCAGGCCAGTCCACAGGCAGGAGCATGGTCCATTTGAGTGTATTCACTGGAGAGCTGACTATTTTATTCAGGTGGAGGTGAATTTTTAAAAGTGCATGAGCACATTTCATAATTTAGAAGAGGTGTTGTGTGCTAGTTATAGCTATCCTAGTTACAAACGCTTTTCTTCCCAAGGAAGTTGTTGGCGTTTCTCTCCTTTCACCTGCTTCCCTGCCTTTGGCTTTATGATGCTGGTTTCCCTGAGAAAGGAGGCTCACGGAGAGAGCCTGCCAGTCAGTCAGCGCATGCCTCAGGGACACCTGGAGAGCTAGGAGGAAAGCAGTCGTGTGTGTGTGTGTGTGTGTGTGTGTGTGTGTGTGTGTGTGTGTGTGTATGTGTTTGTGAAAGAGAGGCAGAGACAGAGACACAGACAGAGACAGAGAAGCAGAGAGATGTGGAAGAACTGACTTAAAAAAAAAAAAAAAAAGAACTACAGGAAGCTGCATATTCTCTATGGAGTAGAAAGCTAGAGATCTCCTGGAAAAATCAATGGTGATATTAGGAGGAACTGTGCCCTGCTCCTCTCCGTGCGCCTCCTTCCCAGTGTGGGAAATTGTTCAAATGTATCTTATTTGAGTCCCTAAGGACGAAACATTGCCACTGTGAGGCACACCAGCACCTCAGAGTTCAGCATATACTGGCTCTGGTTGGGCTCACAACTTTCACCAGCCTCATTGCCCGGCAAGTGCACTCTGCATTCTTCTCTGACTGAAGGGTGTGATCCTGGGCAGGAGCCTTAATTGTGGATGGAGTTTTGCTCATCTTACCGCTCATCTTATGTTACAGGGTATGGCTGATTTTCTTTTTTCTTTTTTAAACCATAGTTTCATTTCCTTTCGTTCTTGAACACTGTAAACCACATTTGTTGTCACATTGTGTCAGAGAATACTTACTAAATATGTACTACATAACTGATAAATAAGCGAAAACAAGTTCTCCTTTAGTGACCACTCTCAAGACGTCTAGACAGAGACAATGGTGGCTTTCTGAGGAGATTATGCTTTGGAATCTCCTGAAGAGCTTCTGATAACTACCATGCCTGCTCAAAAGCATAATGCTTGTTAGTGTGAGGCTGAATATGGATTTTGGGTAGATTTCCTCATAAATTACTCTGTATAAGGTTTGGGTAGGCACTGTTCAATCTTGTGGGTCTAGAAGAATCTCTTGTGATAGTTGCTATCAGTCACGTATAAGAACACTTTCTTCATCACCTCTTGCCTTAATTTACATTTTTGTTCAGGTTAAAATTTTGATTCTAACAACTTCACATTTCTCTTGCAATCTGAATATTCTTCAGAAATGGTTATATACACACAAGCATGAAAAGATGCTTAATGTTGCTAACCACTAGCAATGCAAGTGAAAACCACAATGAAATGCTGCTTTGCACCTACTAGGATCACTATTAGAAGTAAACTAAAAAATAGCAAATATTGGCAAGGATAAGCAGAAATTGAAACCTTTATACCCAATGGATCAGAATGTAAAATTGTACTGCTACTATGGAAAACAGCATGCAGTTTTCTCAGAAAATCAAATGTTCACTTCTGGGTGGATATATAGCCAGTGGAACTGAAAATGAATCTTGAAGAGATAATGTCTGCATCCATGTTCATAGCAGTATTATTCAAGGTAGCTGTGGGGTGGAAACAAGTGACCCAAATGGACACTGGCAGATGAATGGGCAAAGATGGTAATAGCTACATACAATGGAATATTTTTCAGATTTACAATGGAAGAAAATTCTGGTGTATGCTTACAAGGTATGCTGGAGAAGATTATGCTAGGTGACATAAGCCAGTAATGAAAACATAACAATGTATGGCTTCACTTAAATGAGGAATCCATAGTAGTGGAATCTGTAGAGATAGAAGGCAGAATGGTGGTGGCTAGGAGTGAAGGGGAGGAGGGAAAGGAAGCTCTTGAATGAGCATTTGCCGTTTTGCAAGATGAAAGCCTTTTGGACATTGGCTGCACAACTGTGTGAATATGGCACTTCTGTCTGTACACTTAAAAAGGTTATGATGGCATGATACAAAACAAAGAAAGAAACAAGACAAAGCGGAGGCATACCCAGGCTCAGATAGTTTATACCTGAGTATCTGGAGTGCGGACCCAGTATAGATGCTTCCTCACATCTCCTAGGTACCCTGACTATGACATCTGTGTGGAGAGATGGTGCTGAGCACTGGTCCTGGCTCCAGGGTGTGTATTCTCTGGAGGGCAGGCACCACATGTGTCCAGATATCATGTAATTGGTCCGTTGTGATTTGAGCCTTACAGAGCTCCCAAGGGTCTTGAAAACTCAGAAGGCCAAGACTGTCCTTGCAGTGCCAACTGAATTTTCAAGCATTTGTACCAGGCATTGAAGAAATCCATGAGACTGGAGAGGACAGCCAGGGGCAGAAAAGATCTCCAGCTGCTACAAATGCAAAGGAGTGTTGGAAAATCCCTGTTTTGGATCAGAAACGGAGGAGTATCTAGTTTTACTGGAATGTGTATTGGCCAAAGTGCAGGGGAATAGCAACAGGAATTACATCAAAGACAAGCTGATGGCGGATTGTGCAAGGTCTTGAATGTCATGCTAAGAAGATTAGATATTATTTAGTAGACAATATGGAGTCATTGCTTTTTTAGTAAGGCAGAGAGAAAGTTAAAACATCTGGATGATTGAAAATCCAGAGTGATAAGAGCTATGTTTGAACAAGATATGTTTCATTCCTTTCTTAAATGACAGATATGAACCGATGCTTAGAACTGGCTTTTCTTATTTCCTGCAGGTTTTCAACACTTGCTATTTTATCTTCCCCTGCCTGCTCTGGAGGCTTCTGTTTCCTATATTTTGGGCTCTGGTTCACCCAGCTGGCCAAGTAAGATTCACTACATTAAGGGTTTCAATTAAGGCCCAGTTGCTTTGCAGGGCTAAAACCATCTGGCTGCAATCTATTCCCTCAAGGGTGGGGTGGCTCCTATTAGGAAGATTAGTGCAGACTTTCACCCACAGCAGCAGCCACTTTGCTGGAGCACAGCCTCCTGTGTAAGGCAGCCGCTGCATCCACTAGGGAGAAATGCTTCCCTTCTTCTCAGACAGGGTACAAGGCTTAGGACCAGCACGTGACTGCTTCTCAGTTTGCCTCTCTGACAAGTTTCTTTCTTTTCCCTGGGAAAGACAGGACAATTGTATTTTGCAGAATATTTACAAGTCTACTGCTGCACTTTGATATTTTGAAACAACTAACCTGCTTTGTTTGAGGAATGCATTTAAATAAATTAATGAAACCGCTGCTTCGAATGAATACTTTCAAGCCACTTACAGGGATATTTTGAAAGGGCAATATTATCACTGACAAAAACTGCAGCATCTGAGCAGTTTGACATCCAGAAAGCTGAGCAGGGAGGCAGAACATAATGACAGAGTTTTACCTATAGCAAAACCATTAAAGGTCGCCTACCAGAAGGATAGCTGGAGTAGAATTTGTTTTCAAATTATAAGATTAAAGAACATTCCTTAAAGGAAGTATTATTATACACTAGCAAAAGAAACGGAGAGATGAAAATGATTGGAAGATGCAATCACAGCTGAGATAAGTTCTACTTTCTCTGCAGTTTGCACACCCTGCAGTCCTACCGGCTCAATGGGTTGGGTGGACTGGAGAAATTAGCAAGTACTCCTCTCTCCTTACAGATCTTTCCCCCACTGAGAGTTCTTTTCCCCTCTGGCCTTACTGAAACACACTTGCCAGCAGGGAAACCGTGGGGAGAAGTGAAGGGTGCCTTTGTTAATGGTGCCCATTGGAGAGGACAACATTAAAAATTCTTTAAAATGAAGGGGGCAATTTTGAGTTTCCGAGTCATTAGGCAGCTTTATGACTTGTCCATTTGTGCAGGAGCTGATGGGACTCTCCATACAGTCATTTTGCTTCAAATGGGCTTATCTCACACATGGCATTTGCACAGTAACCCCCACCCCATGCCTAGGGCTCCTCTGGTGCAAACCGAGGGTCTCTTTGGAAGACAGGAAAAGTGTGCACTTCTGCAGTGTCACTGTCACTGGCAGCTCCTTAATAAGGCTGTGCACAGCTCCTTGAAATGGGTGGCGAAATCAAACAAAACCCTGCTCCACTGCTATCACCAGTTATTATACATGTAGTGTGCACAAGGTCTTCACAAATATTAGCCTGGAGTGAACCCTCTTGAACTTCTGCTGGATATGTAGAGGGGCACCCATTTTTACAGAGACTTTCTGAGGTCGAAACAGTTCATTGAAACTCAAACAAAATTGAGTGGCAAGAGCTAGCAAAATTAGGGAGCTTGACTATTTGTAACATGACATATAAAAATATGCTGTTTTAGCACACCAAAATACAGAGCTCCTAAATATATTGTCAGTTCTAAGTCTAAACATGTTGTCAAGATCAGCTAATTCTTATTCAAAATGCCTGCTTCAAGCAGTGGTCACTGAATAATCTTCATGCCTTGTTCTATACCAGAGAAATGTCCTTGCTAGCCTGTGCCCCTCACAGAGCTTAGTTAGCCTCTGATGAAGCTTCTTGCCCCATCTCCTGCCTCATTACTCATAGATGTGTGTGTGTGTGTGCAGGGCTCTATGAAGTTTCCTGAAGATCAGGGGCCAAAGTCAAGCTGTCTGGAGACCAGAAGTTGACTGCAGTGGAGCTGACTGAAGAATGGACAGTCGTCTTGTTGTTCCTTCCACATTCCTGGTTGGGTAGACCACAATTAGTGATAACAACACAGTGATGCTCTCTGGACCCGTACCCCACATTCTGCTTTCCATCCCAGCCAGTGGGAGGAGTGCTGTCACTGCTGTGCTCTCCTTGCGAGTCAGGTGGGTCTCCTGAAAGACGTCATCAACTCCTACTTGCCATTTCCAAACAAAAAGCTTAATCTGAATTCAAATTGCTACTCAACCAAGAGTGCTAGGCTCCTTTAGCACTGGGTTTCTTCACATCAGAGACCCCTAAAAGTGAACCAGGCTTTTGATGTCATCCTTGTCTCTATTCTGTCCCTTCTTTTCATTCTTCTTCTGATTTCATCTCAAGTAGGTCTCAGAGTTCAGCAATTGGCTAGGTAACGCATCCTCTGTCATGGAGCTAGGGATGACACAGAGCTTGGCTATCTCTGCTACTCTGCTTAGGTCAAAGGGCAGAGATCAAGCTTGTTATTTAATGATACTTTTTTTTTCTGTCTGGAGTGATGTAGATATAGATATATGAATCAGAGATATTAAAATGTCAACTTTATTAGTCACAAATCTGAATGTAAGAATATGGATTAAACAGGTATCTAGACATTACATGTACTGGTACTTTTCTCTGTGTCTACACTTCAATTCTACTGATATCAGAGTGGGGATGGGCATAGCAAATAGATGACTTTTTATGAAGTTCTGCTTCACATAACTAGATGGGGGACATCCAAATGGTATTTCATTTTTTCATAGGTGAATAAATTCACAAGTAACTTATCCAGTAGTTCTCCAACTACTGACTTCAAGAAACTTGTGTCTTGGGGCTGGAGAGATAGCTCAGTGACTAAAGCACTTGCTTAGGCAAGCTTAGCAAAAGCATAGGGACCACGGTTTGATCCTTCGGCACCATATGCCACACCAGCCCGGACCCAAAGGCAGGCTGAGCTGGGCAGAGTCCAGGTGTGGTGTTATACACCTGTAATCCCAGCACTGGGGAAGCTGGAAGCAGGAGGATCACTATGAGTCTTAGCTCTGCATAGTGAGACCCTGTAAAAACCAAAAGCATCTATCTATCTATCTATCTATCTATCTATCTATCTATCTATCTATCTATCTTGTATCTTGATGGGAAGAGATGATAAAGCAGAAAATTGAAAGTTACAATGACATACAGTAAATTAAAATTAGAAAATTCATCTCATTAGATTGAGTAATCCTGGCTGGCTCTCAAGCTAGGGTGAGAGATGAGACAGTCCCAACCCCAAGAGAAGTGTGACCCAGGAAGAAAACACATTAGTATAGTCCTCTGTCCATCTCATGGTAGCTGCTTCAGAGGCACCAGTATCCCTTCACTTTTCAACCATTGTTTTAAAAACTGGACATGAATACCAACTGAAATTTGTATGATTATTATGAACTCTAAGATTGAAGAAGAAACATGAAAATCACCATAGACCTCACATGTGAGCCAGAAAAAGTATAACTATGCAAGAAAAAAGGTGGCTAAAGCCCCAGAATACAGTACCAGAAAACACATCAGACCTCACCTAAAGGGAAGGTCACCCTCAAAGGTCTGATCTAATGCTAACAGAAGAGCACATGGAATATGATAGTGCCCATTAGCCATCCACAAAGTACTCAAGAATAGTAACCTAATGGATTTGGCTAGTAACGGTGCTTGCTGAAATTTAGGCATTTTCTCTACAACTGGTTTAAAGATACTGACTCTTTAGAGTAACTTGGTGGGTAGACTATTGGATGGATGGATGGCATGTCTCTGTGATGTCTCCAAGTGGCTTATTCCAATCATTATCTTTAAGTAACAAACACTTTATCTCAATGCAAGATAGGTTTAGAGTTTATAATACATTTCCCTGCTCTCACACAGGGGGCCTTTTAGTCTACTAACAGAAGCTACTTTCCAGACCTTCTATTTGTGGTAAGATGACCACTCAGTATGATTAGAATCTCCTTGATAATCCATCTAGTGCATTCTTATGTTCCATAGAGGATGTGAAAAATACTGTAGCTGACAAGATGGTGTTATAACTGGCTATAAAATAGGGCAGTTCTACTTTTATATATTGGGATTAGGT
>PVKN010019464.1:0-16353 GCA_004027915.1 Capromys pilorides | reverse complement strand
AAAAAAAAAAAAAAAAAAAAAGGATGAAAAAAAAAAATGCCCACTTCAGGACATTTCTCTGCTGTCACTGGTAGAGAGAGTGGGCAGGCAGAGCCCAGATCCATGTTGATTAATTCCAGTAAGCTGTGCACAGATCTATGGCAGGGTAGTGGTTAATTCCCAGAAGCCTGCAGATTCACGTCTATTGAAGTTCAGGCTTCTGGCCTTAGGCTGGAGCCTGGTTTGGTCAGCCCGCAACACTCCTTGTGACTCCTTCCAGCTTGAACTTGGCTTCTTGACCTCCTGCTCACTTGACCTTGGTTTGGCCTCACTCTGACACCAGGAGCTGTTAGACAGAACCAGCCTACAGCTGCTCTGAGTTCTGAGCTCTGATGGCCCCTCTCCGAGATGGCTACTGGCCAATCACCCTCGCCTGGGGAGCATCTGGACCCAGTAACTCACTGGTCATTGCAGTCTGCTGTGTCCACTGCATGCTGCACTGGTGCGTTTCTCTGTGGAGGCCTCTGAGGTGGCTAGTAATCACTGTGCACCTGCAGGTTTTAGCTGCCCTCCCACACAGTGAGTCAGGGATCAGGGAGGAAGTGGTGCCTGCCACCTCCTCCTTCCGCGTTGAGCTCTTCTTTCACTCTCTCTGTGGGCTTCAGTTCTCCCTTCAGATCTTTGCTGGGTCCCAAGGACCCACTTCTCTCCTTTTATTCGTCATATTTCTCTACTCAATATGGACACCAAATCTCTGAGACGCTGTTTCTCTGCTGATCACCATTCTGCCTTCTTCTGCTTATCACCGTTCTGCCTTCTTCTGCTTAATCTAACCCCTTAGCCAAAAGTAGGCTACAAATCAATCATATATATGATCTGGAACCCACACCAAATGCATCCCAGAGAACTTGAGCAGCCTGCACTCAATCCAAACTACCTCCAGCCTGCTGCATCCTTTTTAATCCATTTTTACAGTTGAGATAGGATCTCCTTGCATTTTCCAGGTTGGCCTTCATCTTGTGATCCTTCTGCCTCAGCTTCCCAAGTAGGGGGGATTACAAGTGTGCACCACCACATCCTCCTTGCTTATGTGGTACTAAGAGAACTCATCTAGCTTAGTCTTGCATATTGGAAGGAAGCAAAACAAGATGTGTGGAGTCAATTTTCCTTTCAGCTCAGAAGGGTCCATTGCTTTCTACAACAGTGACTTTCAGCATTGGTTTGCGTTCTGCCTGGCCTTTTGGTTCCATGTGTTAAGCGGGGCTTGAGCAGCTAGGGTGCCCCAGGAAGCATTGTCTGCTTCCTGACCAATCATTTTCTAATCTCATGCCAGCCCCAGACTTTTGTTTTAGAAGCCTTAGGTCCAGCTCCACTCCCAGGTATGAGAATCCTCAAAACTTAGCAAGTTTACCAGTATCGTTGCCTTCACAGCCAACTCTTCACTGGCAACCTCATAGCCTGGCTCATCACTTTCTTGGTTTGAACTGTGGAGTGTCCCCTGCCAAGAGAGACCACAGTTTGTCCTTTCCAGGTGGGCATGAGGGATGCTAGGCATGGCACGTTGCTCAACACACAGGGACCCTGTCCCTGGTCTCCTATTCTTTTCTTTCTTCAGGTAAACATGGGCAACCACTGCCGAGCACCTTGAACACCTTGAATACTCTGTCATCCTATCCCTACAGAACTAGCCAGAGACAACAGTAAGCCTGGAACCCTGGGGGCTAAAAACCACCCTGGGTGTGGAGAGGAAGTGGGATCTGTGCCAACAGTCTGGCCCCCGCCTGCCCCTGTAGCGGCAGCAGCATGCCAAGTCCCCCTTGTGCTCACATCGTCGAATCTGAGACAATAGGATGACCTTCTCCAGGGTGCTGCAGCTGCTGTGGAATGGTGATGACGTGCGGCCTTACATCAGGGAGGAGAGGTAGGAACAGTCACTTCTGACCTTAATAAAGGACGTTCACACTCCAGTGCCTCCCAGCCAACAGGAGCCTTGATATTTTATGTGATGGGATCACTCATGATCAAAGGTGCCGCTGCCTTCAGAGCGAGAAGGGCCAAGCCCCAGATAGGCTTGCTCACCTGCAGCCTGTGAGGCAGGTCACGTGTGAGGAGTGGGACAGTTGGAGACAACCGTATGAAGGGACACAGAGGACACTGGCCTTGGATGAGTGGATGTCCTTAGGAAGCGAATTTTAGGATTCAATATGCACATCTGTGTAGCTCTGTGCTTAAAATAGTATCCTATGTGTTGACAGAGGGAAGCTACAGGGCAACAGAAGCTACAAAACCCTGCTTCCTTAAACCGTGGCACCTTAGGCCAGTCCTGTGCTTTACTGCAGACTACCTGATGTCGGCTATTCCACAAGGAGCCAAGACGGACTGCTTAGCCCTCACGGAGGCTTGGAGTCCGATGTCAAAGCACCTGCTTCTGAGGGGGCTTCTTGTCATGACACCCCACAGCAGAAAGCAAAAGGTGTGGTGGTGCTGCCTGTAATGCCAGCATTCTGTGAAGCTGAGGCACAAGGCCTCAAGTGTGAGCCCAACCTGAGCAACTCAGTGACACTCTGTCTCAAAATAAAAAAGAGTTGGTATGTAGCTCTGTACAAAACCTGGGTTCTACACCCAGTACTGCAAAAGGACAAAAGAAAAATGGCAAAAATCATGTGCAAACCCATCTTTTCCTCATGAACCCACTCCTCCATGTGGGCATCAGTCCACTGCGGAGTGCAAAGCCCTCTCGACCTCATCATCTCTTCAAGGTGCTACCTCAGCATGGCTATGTTGGGGATTAGACTTACAACATGTGAACTTGGGGGACATATCCAAGCCACAGCACCCCTGCAGATGGTGGATCAGTGGTCACTGCTAAGGGGGAGCAGCTCTATATCAATATGGGAAGAGGCTCACCTGATGTTCAAATCCATGCACAGTATGGCTGCTTTATGTAAATTCTGTGTGTGTGTGTGTGTGTGTGTGTGTGTGTGTGTGTGTGCACGCCCACACTGCAGGGCTGGGAGATGCTCACCGCAGTACTAGCCAAGGTCTTTGCTGGTTTTCAGTTCACTGTGTGTTCAGTCCCTTTTGCATTTGTTAGAATTAGCATATACAACTAGAATTAACATATACATGCTTAGAACCAGAACAAGCTATTTTAATTTAAGTACAAACAGCAGATGGGTTCCTTTGCATTCCTTCTCTAAGGAAGTCATCCACATGTTTACTCCCTGCGGGTGTAAAAGCTGGTGGTGATACAAGACCTTCCCCACCAGCTGGTGTGAGGCTGCAATCAACCAGGATGGCACAGGGCTTAGTGCTCGGGACCTGTTAGCATCTTCTTCAATGGGGACTGACTGAAAACTCCACTTCCTGACCCCCAGCACAGGAAGTGTGGCACAGCGTGGCCTAAGAAAGCCTGGCCAAATTACTGCTCTGGTTGGAATCCTAAGTCTCAGAAGCATCATGGAAGCACTGCAGGTACAGCTGACTCTACTATAGAGTCCACCTGCCCCTGCCATGGATGACAGCAGACTCCCTTGGCGGGACTTCCTGGAGGACACTGCTATGGGCTCAGGTAGAAGAGACCAGTCATGTACACTGACACTGGACAACTTCTGCAAAGCTCACAGAATGACCCTGGGGTTTCAAGCTTTTTCCTGTTGCCAACTCAGCTAGTATCTCATCTCTTAAGCTGTGTATGTGACAATCTGCAAGCTGGACATCTGTACATGGAAGAGAGAGGCCAACTAGAGGATACAGAGGCAGGGCCTTGAACCAGACACTATCTTTCCAGGAAAACCTCAAGAGCCCAACCACAACAATGATAATCAGAGATTCTGTTATTAGGATTAAAAATCCCAGCTCAAAGTAATGGGTCCAATATTGTACTTGTTAGATGTCAGTAACACTACATGGCACTTCCAGGGGTTTTATGTCCCATGGGCCCTGTTCTAAGCACATACGTACACGAGCCATCTCTCAGAATTATCATAGGAAGAAGGCACTCCTCTTATTCTCATTTTACAGATGGGGAGCACTATAGTTCACCTGTTCAAGGTCAAGCCCTGTCAAGAGGCTGCTGCTTTAGAATAGAAACCGCCACTCAGAAAACATCACGGTTTAGTGACATTTCTTAAACACAACCATGTCTGATCCTCAAATCTGTCCTCAGCAATGGCTATTGGAGTGGGGTCACAAATGGGGAACCCAAGCCCAGAAAGCTGAGGGCATTCAGCCCACCCCCCAGGCTCCTCTGTGAAAGAGCCCAGGCTCCCAGACCCAGAGCACCAGCTTTGTGAACTCAGTGATCGGAATTTTTTGAAAACAAAATCTGTGTTTTCAAAATCTTAAAAACAACAAAATCCAAAGTCCCAGATGGCCTCGGCAGTGACAACTGGTTCAGTCTTCAGGTTGTACTCAGTACTCTCTTCACTCAGCCGGGACAGGAAATGGGTCTGTTTGTTCTTGAATGAGAGAGACAAAAGAGTTTTACGAGGACTTTCTACGTCGTGCTAACGTACTTGGAAAATCATTTCTACTCCAATATATTTGTCTGTTTTTCATATGACTTTTAAAAAAAAGTCTTTAGGCAACGCAGCCGAAAGCTGAGCCAAAAGCAGAGCTATGGGCTGGGGCTGAGGGCTGTGAAGCTGTCACAGAAGGTGGTATGAAAACAGCGGGCCACTGACTCATCCCAAGGTGGTCTGGGCTGTCTTAAGAGGGTCAGGTGGCCAGAGAAAGCCTTGTAGCTGCAAATCTAGTGGCACGAAGGTGGCAGGTGAGGGTGGGGTGCTGAGCGCTTCCTGACTGGAGATGAACACCAGGACCTGCTGACAGGCTCTGCATTACATCTTCTAGAATGAACGCGCATCTTCTAGAATCAACACCATATGCATGAGGCTCTGCACCAATGCTTCACAAAGGACTTCCTGGGCAGCCTTGCAATTTGACCCAACTGGGTAAATGAATGGCAAAGGGAGACTCCGAGGCCCTCGTATCCCCAGGGCAAGCTGCAGGTGGCAAGCTATCTCCTGGAACACCTGTGTGACAGCCACTGTGGTGCTTTAGTAGTTTACTCTTACAGGGAAAAAGAGCCTAATTGAGAGGTAGCTAAATCCCCTAAACCACACTTAAGGGAGGCTGTTGGAGCGGCACAGTGTGCCCATAGAAAGTCACACCATTTGCCTTACAGCAGTTTAATAAAATGGCAAAAAGCACCCAGGAGAAAATGAGTAGTGTCACAGGTTTGAAACAGGAACCTGAACATCAAGGCAAATGTCACTGCATTTACAGGGAGAGGAAAACTGGAAACCAGAACCACATGACTCCACTTGGCGCATTGAACACTTTATTTTCAGGGCTTTAGATTTCGTGAGACACAGAAACTGGGGCCCAGGGTGAAGCCATGCTGTGCCCACAGGAGCTGTCCCTGTGCGGGTCGAGGTTCCTTCCAAGGTCACCCACCGTCTTGAGAAAGCTATGCAAGACGGACCTCTGAAAACACCAGTCACCCCCTATTTTCAAAGATGAGTCCAATTTTGATTCTTATTTTTTGCTGCTTTCACAGCTGCGCTGAAGATTGATCTCCCTTTAACATAAACCAACAGGTACTTTAAAGGATGATATGCAGGGGACAGCGTCTGAGGCTGGAGGTGACTCTCACCTAAAGGCCACACTCCCCTGGCCACTGGACGCTGCCTGCTGAGAGCAGACGGAAGGTCAGCCCTGAGCTCTTGGGTACCACATCTCGCTGCGTCACTGGGGTGTGAGCAGTAGAGTCATGCCAGGGCCAGGAGGCTCTGACGGCGAGGGCAGGGCAAGCTCCCGGATGCAGGGGCTGGTGACAGCTGCCATCAAGCTTGACACACAACCTGAGCCTGACTCCACTTTCCCCATCAGCCTTATGTCAAAGCATCAGCACGGTAACAGGAACGACTTCCATTAACACAAAAGCTCATTTTCTCCACTCCTGGGTGAATGCATTATGTAGTTAGAGGCCGGAGTGGCAAGTGCGGCGCCTTTTACGCTTCCCGCCCAGACTCTGATCCCTGGAGAATATAAATAGCCTCCGGAGGCTGCTCCCTAAATGGCCATCAGGAGTCCTACTCCCTGCACTGTGTGGCCCCAATGAGTCGATCTGCTTTTGTCACTGAGTACAAACAGGTCACCTACCGCCTACATGCAGAATGTGAAAACCAGAGAAATGACTTAAGCTTCAAAAACTGAAGTGACTTCCGGGCTCCTGCGGGCGGCTTTGAAGGCAGTTTCCAGCCTCTGTGGCTGCAGGCCAAGGTGAGAGTCCTTGCAGGGAGGGGGTGGGGCGCTCTGTCTGCTGTGCTCTTCTGCCATCGTCTGCCAGGGGGGGCGCTACCTGAGGGAGAACTGCTGTGGCTGTTACTTCAGCATCTTCACCATGTAGGGGCCTTGTAACCTGTAGCCAATCTTCCTGTAATAATTCCTGGTGCCAACCCCTGTGGAGAAGCCAGAGTGAAGAGAGATCTGATCAGTGTCTCTGCAGAAACCTTCCCACCCTAGCAATGGCCTCCGTCTTGCGCCTGCTCCCCTTCACAGGCCAACCCCAGTTCAGATAGTTTCAGTTTATACATTTGGAATATTCTTATTATGTTGACTTTAAGCTGTATGAAAATGTAGCAACTGCTGCACGGGGAGTAATGTCTCCTGATGCTAACACAGCATGCGGTTCCATAGGTCACAGTGAATGTGTTCGCTCCAGTTCAGAGCCCTCAAGTGACACTGCAGGCAAAGAAGGATGAGGCCCTGCAGTGTGAGACTCATGAACTCCACGTATGTCCAGGGCACCTGGTGGCTCCACAGTCCCATGAGCGAAGGTACATGCAACCAACTGGGTCAGTACAAGGCACACGGGGTCCCCAGCAAGTCTCTCCCTCCCAGCTGTCAGAGGGGAGGCTGCTGGAACGGCCTGGCATGTGGAAGCACAGTGTGTGGCAAGAGGTGGGGGTCTCCAAACCAAGTAATGCTCCACTGCTCCGTGGGCACCAACCGGGTGTGCCATCATTTGGCTCAGTTCTGACACTAGCAGCTTAGTGAGTGCAGGCCCCCTGGGGAGGGGCTCGGCCTCGTAAGACTCCCCATCCTGGACATCAATCGTGTGTGGTTTGGGGCTCCCACAGAGGTTCCTCAGAGAGGGCCTCTGCTGTAAGGGCTTGCAGAGCTCGAAGGCGTAGCTACTTAACGTTTACTGGTTGACTGAAGGACGTGACCAAGCGTCCAGGTGAACAGCCAAGTGAATTTTGATGCGTCTCCATCTAGATAATGCTTGGAAGCCAGGTGTTTTGGGGTTTCAGTGGGGCTCCACTGTGTAGACAGTATCAGTTATTAGCTCTATTTCCAGAGCCTGCTGTCCCTCAGCATGGGGGTGGGGTTGAAGGCCACAAGCTGCTCATCAAGGCTCTGTTCCTTGGGGAGCAGTCCTACTACTGAGAAATGCCAAGAGCATCAGGGGTTTGCATCAGAAGAGGGAGACAGAGACTGATAGGTATTGATTATAGGTCTCGATGCAGCAGAACTGGGCTTGAGGCCTGGCTTGTCCGCTGGAGGGGCAGAGCAGGGCATTTGGGGCAAGGAGATGTGGGCTTGAGATGTGAGTCTTTACTGACTTCTCACCTGTAAGAGCAGACCTGTGTTCCAGCATGCTGAGGGTAAGTAAGTGGGACAGAGATGCCCTCTGTCCAGAGCGGCTGCCAGGTGACATCGCTGGCTTCCCTTCCCCTCCAGTGCCGTAGTCATCCTACCTCTCTGGCTCCCCTGGGTACGCCTGGCTCCCTCTCTGGCTGCAGGCCTACTGCCCGGGCCCACCGACTCCTGACTGTTACTATCACGCAGGCCCCTACCTCGCCTCCAGGATCCCTGACTGCTGGGCAGCCGCTGCAGGGCTGCTGGCCCCTGGTCTTGGTTTTAGGGCATCTTGCCCACCACCAGGTTTTAGCCATCGGTGTTATGTCTAATAATATTTACTGAGCAATTAAATGGGAGACAAAAGTTCCTGGCAGGAATCAAACTTGTTAGCTTTCTCAAGTCTCTCCTAACCTTTAACCCAAATGGTCCATACTTGGGAACAGGACTTTCCATTATGTTTGTTTTAAGATCCTTTTGGCATTAAGGACATGGGACAGAAGCTGGCAGCAGGGCTGCACGCAGGTACTGGTCCCTAGGGAACTTCGAGCATCCAAGAAGGTGACTTGGACTCTGCCTGCGTTCCTGGGCTCTGCCCGTGTTCCTGGGCTCTGCCCCTGCTGCTGTCTGCTTGGCGCACCCCCGGGGGCAACTCTTCCATGTTTCCTGTTATTGTCACTACTCCTGTTGGACATGGGCTTTGGTGTAAAGCAGGAAAAAGACAAAGACATGGATAAAGGGCATGGGCAGCGGCTCACGCCTGGCAAATACAGAAGATTCTCAGCACTCATCGGTCGCTGCATCTGCCAGGGGCTAGGTCCACAGGAGACCCCACAAGCCAGCCATGACAATTTAGCAGAAAGAGAAATGTTTCTGTCTATGAAAAGGTATATTTATAAATCTCTAAACTGGAAAAAACTCGAATAGCCATTAGTAGTAGCACAGAAAACTGGCATATTTATTCAAGGGAATATGACAGTCATGACAACTGTAAGTCATCTGCAACAACATGGGTGAATCGCACACGCCTAACCTTGTGAGAAATCAAACATCATGTTCCATTTCCACCAAGTCCAGACACAGACAAGACTAATTTTATTGTGACAGGAGCTACACAGTGGTTATACAGCGAGCCTTTTGGGGCCCTGAAGAAGTTTCTGCTGGTCCAGGGAGCGGTTCTATGGGAAAGTACACTCACTAATACCAATCGAGCTGTCTCCTCAAGGTTTTATACTTTCTTGCGCATATTATGCTTCAATTAAAAAGAAAAATTTAAAGGAGGAGGCACATCTGTTTCAATGTGTCCTGAGAGCACAATCTGTCCAGAGAATTCAGTGAAATAAGGAAGGAGTAGGATGAGAGAGCAATTAGAAGACCATTAGCAGGGTGTACGGGCCGCAGGAGGGTGGGGAACACGCCGGGAGTCACTCGGCACAGAGCTTTCTGCCCGACTCCCACTGGCCTGAGATGAGCGAGTGCTCCCTAAACTTAGTTCCCCCCAAAATAACAAGCCAGGAAGCCCCAGGCCTCACTCACTCATTCTAAGAAGACAAAGGACTTCTTTCCTTGTTTAGACTGCACTGACTTTGGCTGAAAGCTGGAGTTGGGAAATCACTGCCCAGGAAGTCACGGCACAGGGCGACAGGGTGCGGCCCTGCTGTGCGCCGAGCCTGAGTCTCAGCAAGTCGAAAGTACTTCTGACCAGGAGGGGTGTCCTGCCCAGGCTTGAGTGTGTGCAGGCGGCAGGAGAGTAAGAGCAGGGAGACGGCCTGGCTCCCTCTCAATGCGTGAAGCTAGCTGCTCTATCTACAGATTTGTTATGATGTATTTTGTTGCCATCATCTTTTATCCTATAAACCTGAATGTCATTCCTGTTCAACGGCTCCACAGGCCTTGCCACCACCATTCCATTCTCTGCCTCTATGAATCTGACTTCCTTCAGGACCTCATGTAAGCGAAATTACAGTGTTTTTCCTTTTGTGACTAGCACTTCATTTAGCACATATTTTCAAGGTCCAATCATGTTAGGGTTTAAGCCACTGGATTGGTCCATTGTCATTACTATAATGAAATAGCCGAGGCAGACTAACTTTATTAAAAAAAAACAAAACAGGTTTGGTTAGCTTTAAGGTAGGTTTTGGGGGCTCCCAGGCATGGGGCAGGCACTGGCACAGCTCTGGCTGGGGCCTTGGTTGTGTCACATCATGGCAGATGGCAATAACAGAAGCATGGTGGGACAGGTAGCCATGGAAAGAAGTGGGTAGGGCTGGCTGGCACTGATCGTGACAGCCTTCTCTCCAGAGCTTTCTTTCCGGGAGAGGCCTATATCAACCCTTCTCGAAGGCTGTGGGCTCTGTGCCCTCGGGAGGCCCCTCACCAAGGCTGCATAGGCTACGCATGCACTCTGGGGGCTGTACTTCCTCCACACGGACCTTTGCGGGACACGTGTAAGCCATGTATAATCCACAGCAATCAGGAGAGCTGCATTCGCTACTCTGTGCAACTATAGCTGACAGGCAGGCTTATGGGACAGGGAGAGGTAATCATGAGGTCAGGTCACCCTCAAAAATCAGAATGCCCAGTGGCAGTTCTGACCACACCGTCCTCCAGCCTAGCATCACCAGTGGCACATTCCGAAGCACAGCTCCAACTTCCTAGCCTGAATGGGAGGTCTCTCACGCTCTGACTCTTTGGCTTGGGTGCCGGCTCACACTGACCTTACCACTTCCTTGTGTGGGATTTGCAGACGAGGCAGAGCCGCACTGCCTGCCTGCTGCTCTTTCTTTCGGTGTCATTCCAGGAGCTGCTTGAGGTGCAGGGCCCACCTGGTGTCCTGGATACCATGTCTTCCCTCTGTCCACAAAGATCAGACTACCAGCCCCTCCGTCAAGCCTAGGTGTGGACTTTAATCACAGTTCTATTGTTTTACAATCACTCTGAACTGCTTCCCTGGCATGCCTATCTGTTCTCCTGGAATGTCAGCTCTTTACAGTCCATGGCTTCTATATCACCAGTGTTGGTTACAGTGTCTGGCAAGCATCAGGTCCCGAGTTAGATTCCCAGTTACCCCCCCACCCCCAACTACAAAATGCAGTAAATGCCTGCAGCTCTATTACCTCATTATTTTCACGCTATGCATATATGAATAATGTGCTCTGGAAGGATGAATTTTTTGATGGCAATACAGTAGCTTTTTTTTCAGGTACAGGGGACTAAACACAGGACCTTGCGCTCGGTAGGCAGGCGCTTAAGCCACTGACCTATCTCCCCAGCTCCTGAAGGATACTTTTTTTTTTTTTTTTTTTGTATTTCTAATACAGGGTCTATAGGATCTCACTACACAGATCAGACTTGTAGTGATTCTCCTGTTTTCAGCCTCCAAAATTCATGTGCTGGGATTACAGGCTTGCACCACCACACCCAGTCTCAATTACCGTCTCAGCACACTCCAGGAATGGGGCTGGCATGGCACACAGCGGGACTGAACCCCTGGATGCTGCACCTGCCTAAGCAGATGCTCTAATCTGCTGAGCTATCTGACTGGCCCTATGGATGAATTTTAAAAATGAGCTCGATATGACAAGCTGGGTAGTGGGAAAGACTCTACACACAGAAGCAGGAGGGCAGATTTCCTTTCTTGTCCATTAGGGGAGGTAGAGGCAGCTTTCTGGGCTGCACTATTATCTCTAGCTTATTAAAGCTGCCCCCAGTTCCTTCAGAAATATTTCTATTCTAATTTTACAGAACGTGCTATCTTCCATGAACCGAAACAATTTATTCCGGATATACTGAAGGTCCACAAGCCTGCCATCCAGCTTCAATAGTGACCAGTCCACCCACCCGGCTTCAAGCCAGGCAAAGTGAACCCTTTCTGCCTCTGGTGGTGCTAAGCTCGGTGCCTGGAGCTGTGTTTATCTGCGCTATTTCAAGCATCCTCTGTCAAACCAAGATGATGCCCTGATTTTCAGAGGGAAGATGTGCAGGTGGGGCAAGTGCTTTCTTTTAACAACATGCCACCAACATACACTGTCCACTAGAGAGCTGTAGAGGCGGGGGAGAGGCAGGTCCTCATGGTCGCTCAGTTGAGCCAGTCCTTGGGCACCCTGAAAGCCCAGGGGACAGCAATGCTCTAACTGCCCAGGCATGTGGCTAACACAACTGCTATGCTTCTGGGTGTACAATAAGCATTTTTGAGCATAAGTCCAACTGCACCTCCGGGCTCCTCAGGCTGCTCCTTCTGCCCAGCCTTGGGAGAGACTCAGCCTCACCTTGCTCTAGGCCTTACATCTACTGAGCTCCCATCTTGTGGTCAGTGACACAGAGCAGTCTCAGAGGGACCACAACTTAAGGGCTCTAAGAAGCTCCATGCATCCCAGGGAGGAAGCAAGCTGGACTCCATCTCTCTACCCACACAACTACACAAATATTCCCCACTGGTATAGTATTTCTTTGGGCCTCCTGTTTCTTGACATAAAGATCTCCCCCTCTCTATAAATCTGTGGGTCAGGCTGCCAAAGGTATCGTCACGCCTGCCCCTCACCCATTCAGAAGGGGTTGCACCAAAAGCCTCCTTCGGCTCCCATCTCCTTGTTGTGCCTAGCAGGGCTCCTAGAAAGTCCTGTCACAGTAACTTTCCTCTTGTTAGTCAGCCAGGAAAAAGCAATTACCCTCCTGAGATGACGTCAGCCAACCTCCCCGACTGACGCGGGCTGGCTCAGTCTCCCGCCTTCCCCTGCAGGGGCACGCTTGGGGCTGCACAAGTAACCAAGTTCCAGCGTGGGATGCTGCCCGGCCTCCGGGCTGGGAACAGGCGGGGTCTGGCTGCTGTCTGCAGGGGCCTCAGAGTGCCCTGCCTCAGAGCAGGCAGCTGCTATTGGGGCATTGGGGTGGGAGGAAGGTACAGCACCAACACTTGCTTTATCTTCTCCAGGTTACCTAGTCCAAAGATTTAAGTGGAGTCACAGGAATCTTTTCCTACTCTGTAGACAGGATAAATATTTTTATCTTTGCTAATTTACCAGCTATGATGGTAAAGAAATGGCTCAAGGTGAAAGAATGCCCCGAAGAGTGTCATCCATGAAGATGTGGCTCCAGGGCCCAGCCTCTGTGCCACTCCCTGGCTCCACTCTCACCCCAGGACAGGGTAGACTTTACTGTGTGTTTCAGGAATTAAGTTACTCAGATAGCTCCAAGAGTACAGACTGGATGGACTGCAGACCACAGGAGGCGGCCGGGTTCTGGGTGGGATGGGGCGCAGGGGGTGCTGCTCAGCTCATAGACAGAGGCCCCTTATTCCATGGGGCTGTGTGAGGCTGCTGTCCTCCCCACGATCTCCACCCTGGACACACCAGACAGCATCTCCCTGGCCTTTTGTCAAATGCCCTCAAGCCTCAGACCCCTTGCAAGGGCAAAGAAACTCTGTGCTGAGTCCCTCTTGCTTGACGTGGACCCTTAGTGTGGGCCGCAGACTTGCTTATTCCAAGTGTGGAGACAGAAGGAGAATCAGAAGCATGCGTGTTGACTGCTTCAGCTGCTGGCTCAGGAGCAGGGCAGGCAGGGGCTGCAGAATGCTCTTTAATAAAAATAGGGGTTGGGAGTCACACGCCTCACAGAGACAAAGATGAAACCAAGCAGATGTTTGTTTCCAGTTCTACTCTGTTTAATCCTTCAGCCTTCTGGGGACAGAACTCTGGGCTTCGGGAGGGAACCAGTGGGAAGAAGGAACAATCCTGGGGGTGCGGTGGTTGGACTAGCAAACAACAACTCTGCTTCTCCAACTATAGCTTTTATTCCTACGGGGATAAGTTCAACAATGGATCAATGTCTTAGAACACTGGAAATACTTCTCCTTTGAAAGAAAAAAAAAACCAAGACCAGGAAATGGACCTAAATGCTACTGATCTTGTGATTCTGACTAATTCCATTTCAAGAAAGAACAGTGTGTTGGCTGAATTGCTGTCAGGTGTAAAGCCAAGAGAGGAAGACGGTCTTTGTGGAGCACTGAACTACGGCTTCGCACACGAGTGCAGGAGCTCTCCAGGTACTAAGCCTAACAAGACAAGAATCATTTTCTTCAGAGGAGCATCGCTTCAAAGCGGTCACAGTTCAGGGCACCCACACACTCCCCTCCACACAGTCGGTGTCTGGCGAGACACCTTGTTTCGTGCGCAGGAAGGATGTCAGTTTGTCTTCATCGTTTTAACCTTCTGCGTCTGTGCCTGGCTTTTCAATGCTCTTTGATAAATCACTAGAGACATCGAAACACAGTGACCTTACTTCCAATTCAATAACAGAGCTTAGTAAGAAACAGAAGGATTAATCATAGAAACTGGTGGCCTATCCAGGCAGGCAGTGAGAAACTTTGATAACAGGTATGGCTTACAAATGGAAAACTGCTGGAAGGGGATAGCTCTCAGAACATTCTGATAAGTTGTATCACTAACAACCAACTGTGATCTCTTCAAATGGTCCCTGCTCTGGGAGGTGGGCAGCCACGGGGAGCGGCGCTGCTTCAAGGGGAAAGAAGGCGAGGAGTCTCAGGTCTGAACAGCGAGCCTGGCTGGGGAGGCTGGCACGGCGCTCCCTGTTCTGGACTGTGACCTGAGAGTTCACTTCAAAACTGGAAAGGGACAGCTCTGGGAGCCCCCAGGCACAGGCCCAGCCAATTCTAGTTTGAAAGCTGAATAAGTTACATGTAAAAAAGATAAGATAGGGCCAGGGAGATAGCTCAAGGTCCTGAGTTCAAATCCCCAGTACCAAAAAATCATTTGATGTAGATGCCAAGAGTTATTTTACAATGTTCACAGAGCCAGAAGCTCAAGTTTGAATATCTACAAATGACTGGAGACTATAAAGCTTGGCATTACACAGGTTAAAAACCAGAAACTCGGGAATTAAAAAAATAAAGCGTGTAAGACAGTCACCAACAGATAGGTTTAGCAGATTACACATAGCCAAATGAGTAAACTAAAGAAACGATCAACAGTGAAGCACAATGAAACAAAATAATTGGATTGTAAGAGGGGGCAGTGGACAGCACAAGTAGCTTTATAATCTATGCATTTGAAATAAAGAGAGAACAGGAGCCAACATAATTTAGACACTAAAAACTACTTAAAGCTAATTTAAAAAATTCCAGGGCTGGCCTGATGGCTCAGCACCTGCTTAGGCAGAGCACAGCAGCCAGGTTCAATCCCTGAAGTGCTGTGCCAGCCCCACCCTGGAGCGCACTGAGACGGCAGCTGAGACTGGGCATGGCGGTACGCACCTGTAATCCCAGCTATTGAGAGGCTGAAAATGGGAATTACTATGAGTCTGATTTACTTAGTGAGACCCCACAGACCCTGTACTAAATATGAAAAAAAAAAAAAAAATCTAGGCATCTGATGAAAGCCCAATGAAATGCACACCTAGAAAATATCACATTAATGCCAGAGTAAAACTAAGATAAGTCTGTAGACACAAAGATGACATTAAACAAAAACAATGACAAAAAGATCCAACAGTATAGAGATCCACAAAGACACCAGAGTTCTTAACTCTGACCTGCAGCATTAAAGACTAGGAACTAGGGTAAGACAGACTCGAGGGACACGAAAAGCTGCAGACCCAGAATTCCAAATGTGGCAAAAGCTTCCTTTAAAAATAAAGCAAAATAAAGACATTTTCATTTCTGGACTGGAATATCAAAACTGAAATAGTGTGCTAACAACAGAGGTTTACTAAGTGAGTACTTGTGGATTTTAGAAAAATTATCGCATAGAAAAGAAGATACCAGATTAGCCAGAAACCCAGGCGAAGGTCATCAGCTGCACCGGCGACTGGTGTGCAAGTTAAACCACAAAGAAATGCACACGTACTCGTCAGATTGGCACAACTGAAAGTCACTCCTTGCTGAGGGTGAAGCCTGAAGAGTGCCGTAGAAAACCACGCGGTAGAACCTTCTAGCTGCTACGTGCAGCCATTCCATTCCTGGGAATGTATTCCACAGAAATGTGTGTTGTGTGTCCCAACATACAAATGCAAAAATATCCATAATCCTAAGCTAGAAATTACCAGCAAGAGTCCAACAGAAGGACTGTGGGACATCCACGTGATGGAAACCTAGCTACACTCAACGTGACTGAATCTTACTTCAATGTTGAGCGAAAGTAGCCAGAAAAAGTAATACTAAAGTAATTCCACTTACCAAACACTAAAAGCAATAATTTTATACTACATATGAAGGGAATTAGAGCCCTTCTAAAAGGCTTAAAAGAGCCTTCCTGTCCCTTTCACTCCTGTGCCATGGGAGACGCAGACTCTGCCCTCCCTGCCCAGATGCCCTCCCTCCACCACAGCCTGCTGATGCCTTGCTCCTGGATCTCTCAGCGTCCAGAACTGTAAGCAGGATGGCTCCACTGCTTATAAGCCACTCAGCCCAAGGCGCTAGGTACAGCAGCCCGAGTGGGTTAAGACACAAAGGCAGGGTTACGCAGTTCACTGATTAACACACTACAGACTCTACTATTTGGTAAATATTTTTAAAAATAACATGAGGGAAGCAATTTCAAATATGCTTCTTTAAATGAGAAAATACATCAAGTCTTTATAACTAGAGAAAAATACAAGGATTTTGGTTGTGATTCTAATTAGGCAAAGAACGTAGAATTATAAATGTGACTTAATAAAGAAATAATACAGGAGGTTTAACTAATAAAGTTTATTAAATGCACCCTAGGAGTT
>PVKN010019463.1:0-16352 GCA_004027915.1 Capromys pilorides | reverse complement strand
CTAAAACTATACTTGGAATGTCTGTTCTTCTGGTCTTTTAGATGTGTGCTGCTTCCAGTGTAATTTCAGTTACTGTTATACTCTCTCTCAAGTAAATGGTTGGTTTACAAGAAAACATAAAAGGATATTAAATGAGAGTAAGAGAGTAGGAAAAATACCAAAGGATGGACAAGCTAAAATTTTGTACATGCTTATATTTCTAAATATCTGTGTACAAGTGTGTAACTGCTTTTATCACCTTCCATAGAGATTTATTAGAATATCAATGATTGATAGAAAATACCAGTTTCAAGTTAAGTCTAAGATGTTTGATATTCAGAAAGACAATAAAAGCTCAAGCACCTATGTTATAGAATAATAGTATCACTAGGCTTTTCTTCTGGAGGGCTAAGAATGTAAGTTTACAGACCAAAAGTTAGAGAAAAAGAAGGGCTACAAGGTTAGCCAATAGTTTGGCCCTAGCCCTTCAAGATCAGTGAGGACTCAAGAGAGAACAGAGCCTGTGCTGTAACATGCTATAACCCAGTGGTTTCCCAAATTTTATGTTCAAGGAGATTAAGGAACCACAGAGGAAAGGGATTGAAAGTATATACTGTGCCTAAGGAGAGTCACCTAGAGAGAAAATATTCTCTCAGGCTTTCACAGAGAGCAAACTGGTCAAGCAATGGCCATGACTCATCCAGTCAGCTGACACTGACAATAGTTCTAAAAAGCACTGCACATGCTTCCTAAGTAAATCCTGAGGGGATTTGACTGAGGTTGGGAGATACAAAAACTACATGTTTTGTTATACACGTCTTGCTTTAACTTGACCTTAACCACCCAGCAGAAAAGCTTAACCACAAGGCATAAAATGTAAAGGTAGTTTAGTATGCTGAACTGTAAAAGGCTCTAATCAACAGCTTCCAACATTGCCAGTTTCACCAGTAACCCACTGCAATTGTGGATCATTTGACTATGTATACAACTACCTTCTCCTAGATCAAAGAGAATAAATCTGTTATACTAATAACCATTAGAAATTTATCATGTCTACACCCTGTACTCTCTATAACTATAATGAGGACAACAATATGCATTGTATCAATTATTGGGATGTACTACTAACATTTTGAAACTGTCGCATTGTAATTTCTTATTAAAAGTAATAAAAAATAAAAACTCAGGTAACAGCCCCCTAGACCTAAAGTAAGAAATAGGAATATCCTACTCCAGAAAAAACAAATCCTTTGCTTCACTGCTACATTGTTAAACTTAATGCCTTTTGATTTCCTTATGTCACTGATCTTGTGCCTCAAAATTATATTTGATCTCAGAATATTTTTTGGATGGTTTCAGTGTACTGGAACATACTCTGGATTAAGTTTCTGGCACATTCTCAAGAGATTCCTACAAAAATATATTCATGTGTCTTACTAAATTGGTTAATAAAAGCAACATAAACAAAGACAAAGAAAGGTACCAGGATATAGAATTGAAATTTATAGTTTACCGATGTGGAGAGAGAACAGTAATGGACATGATCAGGGTTCCCAGGGCAGAGACACTTTCACAGTGAGATCTGTGACTCCTAAAATTGCTCTTGGTCCTATGTATTGGGGTAGGGTGGAGAAGATTACTGCGAAGACTCAGCAATTCCTTAGGAAAGACACAAGGACTCCAGTCATAGCAAGCAATTGGAATGGCACATGCAATTTCTCCTACTTAAGATCCTCTGAAGAAAATAAATAGTGGATTATAAATACTCAGAAAAATATACCTGAAGCTTTGAAAGAATGAAACACTGAGAGGGAAAACTTAACAGCAATAGTAGCAAACACACAGCATATATTGCCCTTTTCTCTGGAGAGGATCCATCCAATTTGATAATGAAATCATCTGACTTAAGTTGATCTTGAACACTTTTCATCCATTTCTGGGGCAGAGACTATCTCAGAAGGCTTGCACCAGTCACAGGGACAAAACAGCCAACAACCAATATCCTCCCAGGGACTCATGGCTTTGGACTAGGCCTCACCTCTGAACTGGACACTTTAGGGGGACTTTTAATTCTAAACCTTAATTATGCCTATGCAGTGGAGGAAATGCATGATATTCAGTAATCTAGAATTAAAATATTAAGGTTCTTGCTCTAGCATTTGGTGAATACTTGTCCATAGAGAAGAGACAAATGCTAGGATACTGAAGAGAACTCACATATTCAATTCTCAGACTCCAGTGGCTTTGAACTGGGGACACTGCTGATGTGACAAAGGACATTATTAGGCAGTGCAGTGATTTTTTTTTTTAGTAAGTAGCAATGACTGTTAAGCTCGCTGGCCTTCTATCTCTGGCAGAATTTATCTTTCCTCACAGAATAGCTTTTATTGTTATCCCTCTTTAATCAAAGAGTTGGTCAGCTCATTCACAGTGAAAGTAAATTCAGATGAGGCATTCTGTTGTTGTATCCCTGATAAGAATGTATCACATGGTGGTTATTCCAGTACCTCTACTAAAGATATTTGCACGTCTTATTTTTCTATTCAATGGAGAAAATGCTAGTCACTATAGATTTGCTAATAGGGAAAAGAATTTGAGGGGTTAAAAAGATTTGATTGACTCAACCTCGAAAATACTACCATAGAATCATTCCTTATTCCAAATTTATACTCCATACAACTTACTTCATGCCTTTTCTGAACAATAAAGACTTAGCTTACTATTTCTACAGAAAGAATTGCAGAGGATTTCTATAGAGAGGATACACATTTTCTCTCTGCCCTTAGGTCCCCACGTGAAGAAGGTACATTAAGTGATTAATCACCATTATACAACTTCATCTTCCCTAACCCCCATCCCTAACACTTCCTTGTGGGTTACCAGGGATCAGAAAGCCAAGCTACTAAGAGCCAAGCTATTGGGAGGCCAGAATCTGGGTAAGGGCCTGAGACTATTTCAGGTCACCAGCTGAGCTCAGACTTGGAGCTAATATCAAGTGAGGAGTCTGATGACCAGAAGCTTTCTCTGAACCCATTCAGCTGTGCAACATTCAATATATAAGGTCCTCTGGGCTTCAGCACAGGGACCCAAAGATGAAAAGATACAATGACTCCCAGTTGCTCAGACCCTGCCAGGATAGTTATCCATCCAAGCCCATAGGAGAGAAGAGTGCTCTGGATCCTCTAGCAGAGAGGAGCCTATTCACCCACAGGGAAAAGACCTGGGGACAATAGTTTCTGAAAGTACTTGTGTTTCAGTTTAAATTCAAGTGCAAGAGCCTTAATATTCCTAATGCTTCTGTTGTCCTGTTTCACTTTCCAATTTCAATGGTATACTAAGAAAATTCTTGTGTGTGTCAGTGGACTAAACTAATCCTTCTAGTATTCTTTGAGACTGTTCTCTCTCTCTCTCTCTCTCTCTCTCTCTCTCTCTCTCTCTCTCTCTCTCTCTCTGCCCTTTTTGCCTAAGTAAATTTTTTTTTTTTACTTTTTAAAAGAATACATCTTTATCTTTTTATCCTGATGCCTCCACCTCACTTCACAAGACGTTCGCATCCCTTCCTTATGTTGCACACCACCTCCAAAGATGTCATCAGAATGGCAGTCTGTCAGTATCTTGGGATTATTTCACAGTATCTACTCAAGTTTTCTTGTAGATCTTTTCATGAATAATTTTTGCATGTTCTGTAAGGGTAACTGCTTTCCCAGATATAGCCATTCATAGTTTTATGACTGTCTCAGTTACTCTTCTCTTGTTGCTGGGACAAGTACCTAACACTCAAAATGAAGGAAGGAAAGGTTTATTTACCTCACAGTTACTGGAGGTTTCAGTCTATATTCAGCTGGCTCCAAGGCAGAGGGGCATATAGCAGAGAGCAGTAGTTCATGATGGCAGAACAGCAACAATGGCAACAGGGAGGAAGTCTCTCTACCTTAAATCGCATTCAGGCTGTCGCCCAAGGATGGGGAAGGTACACACACCCATAATCCCAGTAGTGCTAAAACCCATTATCCCAGCAGTACTAAATCCCATAATCCCAGTGGATCATGAGTTAGTCTCAAACTCTAGAAGTCCCAACCTCATGATTGCATGAGGCTTTGAGGGGGGCAACTAGACATAAACCATAACAATGACAAACTAATTGTAACAATTTTCCCCTGACACATATATGTCCTTGTTGATTCTGGAGCAGTTCACTCCAGAAAATGGCTAGATAAAAATAAAAATAATAAGCATACCAAAAACTCACAAGCAATGAATGTGGTGCCTGAAGAATGCTAACTGTGGTCTTTTTAAAAATCTTTTATTTGTTTGTTTGCTTGTTTGGTATAGAGTCTTGCTACACAGCTCAGACTTATAGTGATCCTCTTGTCTCAGCCTCTCCAGTGCTGAGATTGCAGGTGTGTGGTTTGTTCCAGCCCAGTGCACCCTGGGTTCTGGGGCCAGTAGGGCATATGGAACAAGGGATAGAACCCAAGTCTTTTAGCTTGCTAGGCAAGTCCTTAGACTTCCAAGCTATCTCCACAACCTTGACTATGGTCTTTTAAGCTACAGAGATCATCTTAGATGATGAAAAGCACACATCGATTATGTGGGACACAAACCATTGCTATAGCACAAAGAACTCAAACATCTTTTCCAGCTCTATTAAATCTATGAGCCTTCAACTTTGGATTAACTCTGGTAGACAGTGCAGGTTTCATGTTTCACTTTGGTCCTGGTGTATCTCTTTCCTGTGCTCTGACTCATGCCAGGCATGGCTGCTAAGAATGAACAGTACCCATCCGTGAGCCTTCCTGGCTGGTGGCCTGCATGCTTCCACCATCTGTGGGAGACACAGCTAGCAGAAGGAGAAGGTAGACTAATGCATGTACTCTTTGTATTGAAGCACATCACTGTACTTTAATAATTAGGCATGTAAGGCCCAACATGGTGGTGCACACCTAGAAGGTGGTACACACTTAGGAGGTTGAGGTAGGATGATCACTGTGAGTTCAATACCACCCTGGGCTACATCATGAGTTTAGAGCCAGCCTGAACTGCACCATGAGACCCTGTCTCATAAAACAAAAAAAACAAACAACAACAATAAAACCCAGACATGTAAACAGGCTTTAAATCAAATCTTCACATTATGGTAGGATTAAAAACATAAAAGATAGATTAAAAGAACACAGAAGATCGTAACTAAAATTATTTATCACAAAAACTGTAGCTTCAAAGCCACAGCTAAAGCGTGCTTAGGCTTCTACCTATAAAATTTCTGAAGCAGTAAGTCTGATGTGGGGTAGAATTTACCTTTCTACCTAACAAATTCTCGGGAGAGCGTGATACTGATGTACCAGACCACGTAGCATTTGCACATTCATGACAGTTCACCATTTGTATGTCTTGCCCTCAGGCATTCCTGAAACACCAGTAGTACATGAATGACTGTCCCATTGGGTGGCATGAGGCAATCCTATTGAGTGGTCCAAGCTGGTCAGTGGGACAGCCATGTACATACCACTGACTTTAAGCTTCAAGCTGGCAGGGACATGTTAATGGTAAGCAAGCAAAAATTCAGAGATGAGAAAGGTCAGTACAGACTAGGAATAGGAATACGCTGTAGACCACAGTGCTTCTGATTTGCAAAGGGTGTTGGTGTTCTTTACCTATATGTAATGCCTGCCATTTGTAAGTGATAAAACTAAAGCCCATAGGTGGATGACCTTATTTGTTCAAAACCACTTGCTGGACTAAAATCCAACACAGAGAAAAGCAAAAAAACTCAGTTTCTTGAAACCAATTTGTGAAATTTGATCCCTGGTCTACTAGCCCTACTCTCTATGAATGTTCCCTCCCTCCTCAAAAAAAAAATAGAGGAAAAAGAGCATAACTTCTGGGGACTCATGTCCAACTGGACAGTAGAAAAATAGATGTCCTGCTCATCTGTCTCTATCTGGAGGTAGGACTGCTTCAGAGAGGGGATTTAGGTGAGAGAGAGAAAATCTTGGAAAACAAAGAGCGAAGAAACATGAGCAGGACAGAAGAGGTGTCCCTAAGGGGCCTGTCAGGTCCTATCAGTGAGACTCCCCAGCAGTACAGGTGGATGTTAGTCTGTTTTCAAGGTAATCAGTGCTGTCTAGTAGTGATACCCAGTACATATCAGGAAAAGGTTCCACCGTGCGTCAGAGAGAACAGGCCACCCACTCAGGAAGACGCAGCAAGTAAAGAAGCAGTAGAAAACATGGTCCAAACACACAGCTAAAATGAAGTAGGTAAAATTTGGAATTTAGCAAGACATGCCAAAAACTTGTATTCCATTATTTGTATTTTTACATTAATTAAATAGTTGAATACAATTTTAAGCCAGCTTTGTTTGCAGAATATAATACATGGGGAAAATGCACACACTGATTGCTTTAGGGTAGAAGATTTCCCCAAAATGTGGCAGGTCCACAAGAAATTAATATGAGCCTTGGAGCAGAAACCATGCTCTGTTCATTATTAAATCCCTACCACTCACACATGCGAGGTGGTCTGTAATTGCCAACAAAATTAAAACTCTTTTAGAAAACTTCATCTTAATTTATCCTCAAGGAAAAAAACAAAGAAAGGTTTACACGTTTTTATTGAAAAAAAAAAAACTTGTGAAATGATTGTGCTAAACTCCAGAGGGCCAGATACAGCGCTGGCAATAGGAAATCAAGGAATAGAGAAAAGAGAAGAAAGAACAGAGGAGCATGATGAAGTAGCCCTTGTACAGCGCTCTATTCTTCTGAATGCCTACCCTGAGTTTTCTCCTAAGGTTATGTCCTGCCCAAGCCTTGAAATATTCTATTTGTGCTGTTTGTGTGTTTTTGTTTTGTGGTACCAGGGATCCAACTCAAGACCCTGAGTTTGCTGTTCACTTAGAACTGACTCCCTTAGCCCAGGTAGACTGAAAGATGCCATTGCAGCCCACTGATGTCAGAAGCTGTTAGGTCCCAAATACAAAGAACCTGGGGAAATAGGTAAACAGATGCTATAAGGTTAGCATGATCTGTTAATTTTCCAATATCTCTTCTAATTTTGTCTGCTTTGTCACAAGAAATTAGCAATAGGTAAAACCCTGTGGCTGCCAATTGCCCAGTGCCTGGTGATCCTAGTGTTCCAAGGAACTGACGTACTCATCCCACCAGCAGCCAGTTCTCAAGTGAGAACTTGGGTGTGGACACAGGAGAGGTCGTGGGGAAGCACCACAGCGATCTTACAAATGTGCTTTAGTCATCTTTTTGTACAAATCATTTCCCTAAAATATGTAACATCAAAATATTGCAACATTTAAAAGTAAAATACTGGCTGCCTATATGCCCTGAAGGTGTGATGTGCAGATTAGTAAAACCTTGTAAAATGCCTCTAGCACTGCAAAATAAAACAAACAAAAAAAATTCTTTCAGGTCACAAGCACAAGAATTCATTTACAGAGTAGTAATTCTTTACCAGCCAGAGCTCATTTTCCCACTAATCAGCCATTACTTGGATTTTGGTTCTGCACGATCCACACATCCTGGTATAACTGTCTGCAAAGGTTGAGTGGATGCAGTGCCAGCATTCTTCCTTGGTGTGCAGCTCTTGGGCAGACAAAGGAAACCCGAGGATGAGAAATGGACAAATGCCTGTAGCAGAGGTGCCCGTAGTCCAGCCATCTTTGAAGTTATTTTCATCTGAAAACCCTTAAATTAGGGAGACATAATTGGTCCTGTGATTGGATGCTATTTCTTTGTTGTTCTGAGAGGTCTAGGACATGTCTAGCCATACTAATGGCCCTCACAAGCAGGGCACTGCGTTGGTGGCTAGTGCCTGGGGACACGAGGGCAGAGCATCTCTCGTTCCCGAGAGACGCCAGGCTCATCAGCACAACCTTCTGCGGTCTTGGCCATCTGCCCATGAAGACCAGGATACAAGAGTGCTGTGGGTCAGCTCAAGGCATGGATTTAATGAAAGGTCTGCTGGAAGCCACATCAAACAGCAGCGTGAGTCCATAAATTAGCTCAGCAAGGTAACTTGGAGGACATCTGTCATATTTCTTTTCCCCGGTTGTTAGGCCTTGATATACCCAGATAGAACACTGTAGTGTATAAAAATATTTACTTATACCTCTGCTATTGCCCACAAAGAGCTCTAAAACCAGAAAACAAGATTTGTTTTCCCTTTAGGTAGGTATCCCGGCAGCAGGTGCCCGTGACCGTGCCCTCCCAGTGCAACTCGGTGTGTGTGTGGGGTGGGGGATAGGCAGAGACAAAAGAGCTCACAAGGTTGCATCTGTTCCTGGGCCCCCTGCTCCTGACCCACCTGCTGCTCTCTCCACCAGCTGTTTTTCAGCTCACAACATGAAGTATGCTACTTACGTTTACTTTTAATTTTCCAAATATAGAAGTTGGTGTCCAATATCACAGATAAACTGATAGCTATTGAGTAATTTTAAAAGTATGCTACATCAGTTTTCCTTTGTCTTTCCCACTCATAATTGTTTTTAGTCTCTTTTGATGGGAATTGTATTTCCAAGTAATAATCTTGGGCCAAAGAGTAAACCATGTGTAATGCCTCAGCATAGCTCCACTTTGACACTGGAGAAGGAAATCACAAAATAAACACAAAAACAACTGTGAGGGACTCTCAAACTTTAAAATATAATGACTTTTATATTTTTAAAATATAAAGCCAGAATCCCAAATATCAGACAGATGTTAAGCCTGTATAAATGTGAACTAGAGAATGCGGGGCATCTATCTTTTGGGTTTCAGCAGCAATTCCTCACCATGGCATCCCCAAGAAGAGAACTTATCAGCCATAGGTCAGAGCCATCCAGCCTCTGAAGAAGACTCATTCGGTGAAATAAAAAACAGCTTCTTACATATTAAACAGAATTTTTTCAGTGTGTTTAATTTATTTTCTTATTCACACTTGCAGTATGCATCTACGTTATTCACTTTTTGCTGAGATGAATGTCAAATTAAGTATTCATAACATACAGTGTACTGAACTAGGGCAATGAAAGATGAGAGGAACATTCACTTCAATCCAAAGTAAGAATGTGAAAACAACAACAAAGTAAGAATGCGGTTTGTCACACAAACAAATGACCTGTGTATGTGCCCACTATCTTGTTGAAGGCGTGATTATTCAGTGTCACTGGGTCAAGCAGTACAGTGGGATGGCTCTTCCTAGAAGAAGACCAGTTATTTCCATGTGGGCCAACCCTTGCCCTATTTCCATGCATTGATGCATAGAGCTGGCAAGGATCATATTCAATCCTCTCAACTGACGTTAAGCAATGCAAGTGGTTCTAACTGACGCACTCATGTGTGCCCTTTAAACCATGCTGGTGATGCCCTGCCCACAGCTCCCTACCTCTAAGAGCAACCACATGCTGTCAACGGGGACTGAGCCTTGAGAAAGAGACCCTGACCTCCCGGAGGAAGGAGGAAGACCAGATATCAAAGCTGAGGAAACTGACCAAAAACACAAAATACTTCCTCAAAATTGTGTTATGCAGATTCCTTTGAGCTCAGAAGCTGCCTGTTACTGGGACCCAGCAGTTCTACTGCGTGCTTCTCTCTCCATATGGCAGAAATGATCTCAGGCCTCCTACCTAGTCCAGCTCATAGCACTCATCTACTTTCTGTCATTCTCACAGAAACTCACCCCTGAGCCACTCCTCAAATTAATAAATTAATAAACTAATAAAACCTAGGTTTAGGCCTGGGTCATGGCCTTTGTTGTACTTAGCCATCATTCTGACTGGACCTAGGACCCTTGGCTGCCCACAATGGTAGATATGTGTTTGTCTCTTTATTCTTGCCATGGGTTACACTGGAAGTGGTACATTGGAAACAATTACTAGAGTTCCAACACTTTTTTGCTGGGATTGCAAATGTAAACTCCTCTGACTACAACAAGGCCAAGATAGCCCTCTACAAGGCAAAGGCTTTATTTAGGATCATCATTCTAGGTATAAATGTAACTGCAACAGCCTTTTGTGGGGCAAGAGCCCTGGACTCAATTTTGAACATAGCATGGCCAAAAGGGAACCTACAGCCAAGGGTAAATATAGGGAGCAAAGGATGGAGAAAACACTATGGGAAACAGTACAGGCAAGGGGCACTGTGGTTTAACTAACCTATCAGAATTCTTGGCCAAGGTGGGTGGGGTAATCATACCTCCTTATAGTACAGTAAAGGATGAGAGAATAGATCAGATACCAAGCATGATCAGATATCAATGCTGATATATTCTTGCTCAAGTCATAAGCAGGCCTCCTTCTAATAAGATTTTACCAGGAAATTTATAGATGGGCCAAGGAGAAAGTTGAGGAACTGCCTAAAATTTTGTCATGGGAGAAATCTCTCTTCCTGGTTCCTGCTGTCTGTGGTCAGCCTGCTGCTCCTGTTCCTCTGTCAGTAGTCCCACCATGTGCTCTGCTATGGCTCAGATCTAGAACATTCCCTGAGGGCCTCCTGTGCTGAGGAGATGGGTTTTGAGCAGGTTTTGGGCACAGAGCAGCTGCACTCAGCCGTGCACTCCCCCACTGAGATGCTCACAACCAAATACACTATCAGGAGGCAGGGCTCAGCTAAAGCAGGAGGGCTCCTAAGTGCATAACCTGAAGAGTGTGCTTCCCTGTCTACATCCTCTCTTCACCCTGCTTCCTGGCCACCCTGTGCAAAGGATGAATAACTTGTCTCCACCAGACCCTTACACTATGCGCTTCTTGCCTTGGAGTGAGCCACTATGTTTACTGTGACACATCTAAAAACTATGAGATAGAATATGCCTCATCTCCCTCATGATATGTGTGTCAGCTATTCTGTCCCAGCCCAGAAATAACTAAGACAGCCTTAGTTAAACTTCTGCTCCTTTTTCTCATAACAGTATTTATTTTTCCTGGTAGTTTTCTCCTCTTCCACAAGTTATTTAGCCAGAGTTGCTTAGGGGACCTAGACAGTGGATAAAGCCTGTATATCTAGGATTCAACATCAGCTCAAAAAACATTTGGAAGGTGTACAAATAAGAGAACCAGGGAGTCTCTTCTGAACATATAGTCTACATGATATTATAAATAAGAGTCCACATATCTAACATGGCTTATTATACATGATAAGAAATGGGTGTGAAAAATTCTCTATGACAAACCTGTAGGATAAAACAAAATGTGAGCCTGGAGCGAATGCAACACTCATCAACACCTCTGAAACTTTAGTGCCAGCACCCAGCAGCTGAAATGGTGATGACAGGAGAGTCTCATTTAATAAAGGACCACAGGGAAGTTAAACAGTTGAGCTCCAGAGACAGTCTGGATTCTCAGTCTGTCTTGTCATTTGGTTGCTCTAAGCCCTTAGGTGGAGGATAAGTTGTAGTTTCTTTTGCTTGGGTCTCACACCTGGCAATAAAGGCAGTACCTCATAAAGACATGGTGAGGAGGTATGATACTCCAGAAGAAACCCCATATCAGTAAGCAATTTCTCAATAAATTTGAGCCATTATTATTACTGCAGCATATTCTACATAATAATAGCTCTTAAACTAGTAAGACTGACTTTTGTATGCTTTGGGAAGAAATATATTAATCTCTTTTCCTTGAAGTGGTGTTTCCCTTGCTAGTCTTTACATAACAGAAATTGTCTGGTTCACAAATGTCTGTTAATTCACTACATAATAAAAGTGACCCCAGTACAGTGAGCCTGGCAGGAACACATGGACCTGGAGGGAACTGTTTTCTGATAAGAAGGTAAGAATGTGGGGGATGCATACAGTGGAACATGAAAAGAAGATGAAGAAAACAAAGAGGAAAAGCAAAAAGAGAAAGAGGGGGAGGGAGGGAAAAATAGGAGGAAGAGGAAGAAGCTGCAATGAAACAGTAGAGAGATACTGTGTAGACACCTCGATACCCTGGGAAGCAATGAGGCTGAGCACTTATTGAAATTGTTTTCAATCATCCAGACAAGAAGCCACAGGAAAGTTTAAAGTGGAAAAGTTAAAATGCAAATGTATGTAGTAGATTAACTCCTGTGCTGAGGTCTCAGTGTGTAAAGGAAAACCTCATCTCTCTTTTTGAAAGAGAAAACTGATCTGTGCTTGTTGAGGGCTTCAACAGCATAAAACACAATCATGCTTCTCAAGCAGAAGGATATTGATTCTAAGTGATGAGGATGAGTATGTTTCTGCAGAGCTGTCATTTTCAATTCAGTGGCTCTCACTGAAGCTAGAAGTTTTACATTAAGCTAAGTCAAAGGCAGATCAAGAGAACGATTTTAAAGAATTTCTTTCAAAATAGATGAAATAACAATAGATGGAGTAATAATAATTTCATAAATCTGTCTTGAAAGAAAGCCAGCTTACTTATCACTGTCTTTTCTGTCTGAGAAAAGACAGAAAACTCACAGGCACACATACGACATTTGTTCTTCTCAAAATATTAAAAATGGAAGAAGAAACTTCTTTTCTTCTTAAAAGCTGATATTAGACAATTCAGCTCAAAGCTTTCAAGCTTGAATCCTGAAGGAATTTTTAACGAAAGTAATTTGGAATGATTTTAAAATATTTTAATCATGCCTACTTTTAACAATAGAAACCTTCGTGAATGCCAAGAAAAGATCTAATACGAGCTTGTGCCTATCTCCAACAAGGTGACTTTTCAAGCACTAAAGAAGAGTTAAACGTGGACTGTAACGGTTTCGCACAAAATGACCAACAATGTAAATGCAGAAAAGAATCTCATAATTACTGGAGGAAGCTTCCAGCTGTGGGCAATTAAAGATGGAACGTAATAGCAATAAGAACCTCCCAAATACTGGGCAGCAATTCACAGAACAGCCTCCTTGAAAACAGAAGCACAATTAAACTTCTTACTCAGAGTAGTTGTGTTGAATTTCACACCTCGGAATTAAAGCCCACACATCACCCTGAGTCCCAGAGCAGGACTTCTTCAGCATCCATAATCACGGAATATTTAGAAACACTGACTGCTTACATCATGTCCAAAAGTGACGGGCTCCCCTTGCTCCAACTCACAAGTAGACTGAGGAAATAAAATTCACTAAGTAAGTGACCACCACATTTCTGATGGCCTCAAGCCCATCAGGTTAATGTTTTCATGGTCCCTATGTTTCCCTAGAGCAGTGTTTTCCACTTACATGACTGTTAAGGAAGTAGTTTATCTGAGCTCTTTTACGTTTATTTTGCTTAGTTATTCATGAATACTGGTACAGTGAAAACCAGTGGTAATTCCAAGCATTTCCAAGTTGGACCCGTTGGTCCAAACTGAGAACAGCTATTCAAATGAATGTTCACGTATGGTGGGTAGAATCCACAATTTCTCTGTATGTGTTAGTATATAGGAATCTAAAATTTTCTCTTGCTATAGTGCTCATAGATGTTTTAGTTTGTCAATAAATAATCTAGTCTTCTTACTGAGCCCTTACTGGCCAATTAGTACAAAAAACTAGTTCAGGGACCTATTCTATTTAAAATACAGTTTAATCCAATCCTTTAAAATAATATTGACCAAACTGTTTTCAGTTGCTCTATATTTGGTGAAATCATCGGGAACACTATATGTCTGAAATATGGGTGGAATGAGAGCAATCACTGAGAAACTGATTTTGTGAAGACAAGACTTCTATGCCAATTCAGGTTGGTGGTACTACTTCTTCTTGGCTTGGCTGGGGCTTGGCTGGTCTCCTTGACAAAAAGGGTCTAACCCAGGCTCTCATATGTATACAGACTCTCGAAGTGTTTTGAGCTCTTTTCATTTTGCTTCCCAAATAATTTCCAAATCACGTTGTCTTCTCTACCCCAGCTATGGATTACCTTGCCTCTCACCCTGGCTTGAGGACAGATTAAGTAATGAAGCCCAGATGTCAGGCATGGGTACTACATGATTTTTTTTATTCCGGAGAACCAGATTCCAATTTTCTAGGTTATAATTTAGGACTTAATTTGATTATCTATTTCTAAAATCATTTCTAATGGCATGACTATAAAGCACTTACCTTTTTCTAATTCTTTATTTCTTGTTATAAAGGAAGACATAATATATGTACTTTCTGCATCCTGGTATCCTTTCAATTGCAATGTGATTCTTTTAGTTTCAAATATTTTATAGGTAAAAAATGCATATATAAATGTCTTCCCTTTAAAAATGTAAAATTGGTGCATGTCACACAGACACTATAGAATGATGTAGACATTTAATATTTCATGTTTTTGTTATTTTTTCTCTTAAATTTGTCTTTGCTTTAATAAGACTTGCCTACAAACATGATATACATTATCAACTACTACATTATAATGAAGTCAGCTTCCTAGAATCCATTGAACATTTCTTCTGTACTTTCAAATCATCATTAAAAAGAAAATTGGATTCTGCTTATCATCTATATATTTGCTTTGTTCACTGCGAAACACTGGTTTCCAATCAGGGCCTTTGTTCCTGATAGCTCAGTTGCTACTGGGCATAGAGAAAGACAATACTGAGCAATGAAAGGCAGACAACGTCCTCGGAGACATGAGTCACACTGTGGAGGAAAGAGTCACAGTTCTGCTCCAGAACACTTTGCATTTTCACAGAAGACCAGGATTTTGAGGCTTATCATTCTTATCTGTTCTAAACTGGTATGCAGAAAAAAATTGAATTCTGCATTTTTCTTCCTAGATAAGCTTCAAATTGTTAAAGAATGTTGAATGTAGCACAAAACTAGAAGGAAGTCTTTCAATTTTCAATAAAAACTTTCTTTAGTTCTTCATGTTGCCACATATAAAATTGATTATCTGATGAGCAACTATAATATATAACTTATTAGATAATTTAATAGTTACTGGTGTTAAAAAGTAACTACCCTCAGTAGTTCTGATAACAAGGCAAATGAGTAAGACTTTGTAGGGCAGAAGGGTGTGGTACGTTTGCTCACCCCTTGTAAGGATCTAGTGTAGTGATGGTGACCTTTGGGATATTTTCATGATTCAAACAACCCCCTGAAGCACACGTGCCAAATGTTTGCCACCACTGGTGGCCCTTTATTCCTATGGTAGTGAGAGATAAGCATAAAAATACTTAATCAAAAGTTTATATGACACAAAAAAGTATCTTTGGAAGTGAAGACCAAGAGTCACAGAGAAACTGCCTAAGTCTATGCTTGGATTGGGAAAGACCCACAGAAAAAGAGAACTGAAGGTAAGTAATAGTAGACAGAGATTAGGAAGTCTCAGCAAGCCCTAGATGTTCAGGTTCTTCTGGGTCTCTCCATGCATCATTCCTTCCCATGAAAATGGGGCAGGATTGCACTAGAAGGAGAATCAAAGTAGCGTGTATCTCCTCTCAACTAGGGGCGGTCAGGATTTTGTGCTGGCCACCTCTCACACAGAAAGATCCAGAAGGTCACAGCAGCCTTCTTGCTTCCAAAGCCCTTCCATGCTCTTCAGTTCAAAATATTTAAGGGCAGTGCTTTGAGATCCAACACCCTCACCTAACTTTTTTGGATTATTCTATATCTCTGTGTTTCTTAAGCTTGTTTTTATTATTATTCATTTAATACAGCATCTCACTGTGCAGTTCAGACTCATAGTGATCCTTCTGTCTCAGCTTCCCCAGTGCAGAGGTTATAGGCATGTGACACCACATTCAGTTTAGGGGCAATACAATATGCCTGAGATTCTGGGACTGGCATAGCATGCAGTACCTGGGATTGAACTCGGATGCTTGTGCGTGCCATGCAGGCACTTAGCTCACTGTGCTATCTCTCCAGCCCCTCTGTGTTTCTCATACATGTTTTCCAAAGCCACATCTCCTTTCTATGATCTATCTCTCTTCTCTGTGGCTGCATCACCTGTACCACCACATTTCCTTCTTCGGTTCTACCTATAGCCTACCTCTCCTACTGCTTTACTGTATCGACAAGTGTCTTTCCTATATTCTTTTAAGATATTAAACTGTTCATTTATCTTTCATTATAATTTTAATCTATATCAATTGCATAAATTAACAGGCTTCACTGTAATATTTACATATTTGCTGGATTCTATCTTAATGATGTTAAACTTCCCTCTGACATGTCTTGCCCTATACCTGCCCTTTTGCCTCCCCCTATCTCCTTCCCATTTATTACTGGTTCTTTTTCTACATTCAGGTCCTCTTTGTTTTTTTTTTTTTTCATAAATTTCTATTTATAAGAGAAATTATGCTATAGTTTTCTTTCTGCATCTGGCTTATTTCGCTTCACATTATGTTTCCAGTTTTATCTATTTTCCTGAAAATTCCATGGCTTTATACTTAATAAATGAAATATTTCATATCTATCAACACATCTTTACCTTAACTTGCCCTCGATCACCCAGCAGAAAAGCTTAATTAC
>PVKN010019462.1:0-16352 GCA_004027915.1 Capromys pilorides | reverse complement strand
TATTTTACTTATATTCTTGAACCTCACAGAGTGGAGAGGATAATCAGGGCATAAATAGTTTTGTATTACCTTTAAATATTGTGTGACATCACTTGACCTTTGAGTTTTCTTTTAGATGTGGAAATAAAGACTCCCTCCTTAGATTTTTATGTTTTCTTTCCTTCAAGAACAGATTATAAATCTGCAGTTATTAAGCAGTTTGTATAGGGATTGTCACGGATTCTGGTTTATTCATCAGTTTTGTGTATTTGCTTGTTTATAAAGTTTTTAGACTTTTGGTATACTATATTTCTGGGTAGAGTTAAATATGGGAGAAGTAACTAGTGCTAACTATTTGCCTGTGGTAAAGTATATGTTAAATTTGTGCAGAGTGAGAGGGATATGTTTATCTCTAGGTCTATGTGTATCTTAGTCTATTAACATTAGACTGAGATATTCTTTTAGGTTTATCTCTAGGGGTGTAAGAGGCAACTTCTTACTGAATGGATAATCAGCAAGTATACGTAGAGTACATGGATTGTATGCATGAAGTCAGTTAGCTTTTATTATTTTTTTATTATCTTCAGAATAAGTGGGTTTGTGTAAGTATACTCTGATGTTCACACAGTGAAATCACTTAACAGTTCATCTGTCTGAATGTGTCCCATTGTTGCTTGGTGTGGTGGTACACACCTGTAATCTCAGCACTTAGGAGGCTGAGGCAGGAGGATTGCAACAAGTTCGAGGCCAGCCTTGGCTACATAGAGAGTTCAAGGTTAGACTGAATTACAAAGTAAGACCCTGTCTCAAAATATATATATATATATATATATATATATATATATATATATATATATAATTTTTTTGTTAAGTGAAGCATAAGTGTACTTGAGCCTTTGTAACTTTATAAGTATAGATGTAAAGCATGGAGCTTATTGCATAGTTTATAGACCCGTACGTGTGTAGCAGTTCAATGATTTTTCAGTAATAAAGCCAACATAATTCTGTAATGAAATATGTCTTAGTTACTCTTCCATCATTGCTGGGACAAATACCCAACACTCAAAATAAAGGAAGGAAAGGTTTGTTTAGCTCACAGTTGCTGGAGGTTTCAGTCCATATTCATTTGGCCCAAGGCTGAGTGGAACAGGGCAGAGAGAATCTAGTTCATGGTGGCAGAACAGCAACAATTGCGACGGAGGCAACCGACGAACCAGGGTGCAGAGAGCAACAGCCACCGTCTGTCTCTCTGTCTCTCTTTATATTACACTCAGGCTCGCCTTAGCCTGTCCACCTTAGGCGACACTAATAATCCCAGCCATACTCAGACTGATAACCCCATCAGTACTAAAACACATAATCCCAGTGGATCAAGAGTCAAGTCATCCTAGTAGTATTCAGACCCATAGTCCCATCAGTACTAAAACACATAATCCCAGTGGATCATGACTCAAGTCTCAAACTGTAGAAGTCCCTGCACCATGATTGCATGAGGCTTTGGGGGGACAACTAGACATAAACCGTAACATTCCGCCCCTGGACCCCCAAAGTCTCATGCACATCCCTTTATGCAAAAGACGTTTTAGTCCATCTAGAAGAGTAGCCAAAGTCCCAGCAGTTTCAGCACTGCTGAAAAGTCCAAATCCGAAGTCTTCTCCAAGATCCAAAGCAAACTCTCAACTGTGAGCCCCTGTATAAAAGAAAGTTAAACATATCCAACATTCAGAGGTACAAGATAAACATTACCAATCCAAATTTGCAAGCAACAGGGAAATACAAAACATTGGGACAAACACAAGTCCAAAATCCAGCAGGGCAAACATTAAATCCCATAGTTCCAACTGGAGCATCTGAAATAGTCTGCACTGAGTTGTGACCTCCAAAGGCCACCTCCACGCCTCTGCCCTACGGCACTCTTGGTGGTAGTTTCCATGGTTTTTTTCTTAGGACAGATTTGCTTCCTCTTTGTAGTTTCCCTTAGATGATCCACATTTCTGGCTTTTCCAAACTTCCGGAGTTTCCACTGAATAGGCTTCTCACTCTCTGCTTCACACACTGCCCTCTCAGGGACACACTGCCTGGCCTCCCAGGCCTTCTTCTGAAATCGAGGTGGAAGTCTTCTTAACCTCAGAGCTCCTGTGTTCTGAATGTGCCTAAAACGAATGCCACGTGGATAATGCCAAGGGTTGCTGCCAGCTGGAGCAGTAGCCAGGCTTCCTTCTTTCTTGGCTGTAGGGGTCGAGGGCCTAGATCGCTGAGCACTCTGACCCTGATTCTGAGAAACAAATTCTCCATGGAGGGCAGTCTCATTTGTCATGGTGACAGCTCAGCACAACTGAGGAGAAACTAAGAAGTAACTACTTGATTGATAGCTCCTAGATATATAGAAAAATGGGGGCGCAGAACGTCGATGGCTACCACTTTGGAGGAGTCTCTTGAAGGGACAAGAAAGTTGATGGTCCATTAGGCTTTGGAGACTTGGGAGAGTATCAAAAACAAGCCTGCCTCCTCCTTGAACTGTGTCCTGTTGGGGCACTTGCTCTGCCACTCTTCAGAGGCAGCAGCAGGCCAGGAGCACGGAGCCCAGGAAAGCTCAAGGCTGAGGGCCTACCTGGACTGCAGGAATGAGCATGGCCTAGAGGTAGCAATCCCAGAGGTTGCTGTTAGAGAAACATGAGCTAGCTGCCTGGGCCGGTCCCCTGGGGTGGCAAGGGAGGAGGCTGCTGTCAGAGGGAAAAGGGAAGGTTGAGCGTTCAGGCTTTGAAAGCACAGGTTGCTATGTTTTGGGTTTAATGTAATCTCATTTGTTGATTCATGGAATTATTTCCATGAATTTTGGGATTCTGTTCAGAAAGTCCTTGCCTTTGCCTTTGACTTCAAGAGTTTTACCTATCTTGTCTTCCAACAGGTTATTTCTGTTTTAATATTTATACCTTTGACCCATTTTCATTTTAGTTTGTACGTGGTAAGAAATACTGGGCCTAGATTCAATCTTCTGCATGTGGATAACCAGTTTTCCCAGTATTATTTATTTAAAAAGAGGTTATCTTTCAAACAGAGCACAGGCTGCTGTTCTTCAGGCATAATCTGATGAAATTATCCCTCTTGAAAATGTTCCTCAGAAAATGTTAAAACAAATTATAAAATATTAAATCATTATTGTCTAAATTTTTGAAAGTAAAAATGATACTAGAAGATTCCTGCTTTTATAATCTCTTCTAAAACGGCTCATGTCTGTGGTATTTAAACTTTACATTTTTGAGGATCTATTTCAAGGATATCAAGAGTTGGAATAGGGAACAAGGGAGGAAGGAACCTTTTAGTTCTGTTAACTATTGTGTCTGCTCTTGATAAAGCTCTGCGCTAGGTGTTGGAAGGCTGTAAAGGCTGTAAAGTTTATAACCCAATACGTAATGAGGACTGTTGCATATATTAGCTACGTGACCAAAAAAAGTGCAAAAAAATAAAAGGATTTTGCATATTCAAGCCTATCCCTTGAATCACAGCTTTATAGAATTTTAATTGTTCATGAAGTCTCTTTAGAAGAATAATTTGAGGGATAGGGAGATGGCTCAGCGGTCTGAGTGCCTGCCTGGCGAGTGCAAGGACATAGGTTTGATCCCTGGTACCACATGCTGTTCTGGCCACGGCCACCAGGCGTAGTGGCACGCGTGCTGCGTAGTGAGACCCTGTACCAAATAAATAAAAGATTTAAAAAGAAGATTTGAGATCCAGAGGCATTACTGTTGCATAGTTCTCTGGAATATTCAGAATAGTTTCTTCCCATTTTAAAATTTATTTTTATTACTTTGAAATGAGGTCTCACGGAAGTTGCTAACTTGTCTAGACTGAGCTCAGATTTGCTGTTCTCTTGCCTTAGCCTCCCAAGGTATGCACTACCAGGCCCTCTAGAATGGTTTCTAGAAAAAACAAGGTTCTGAATGGTAAAAGTTACTTAAAAAAAAATTAAACATTCATTCGGTACAGGGTCTTACTATACAGCTTGGACTCATAGCGATCCTCCTATTTCAGCCTTCCCAGTGCTGGGATCACAAGCATGTGCCACCACACCTCATTTCAGGGCCAGCACAGTGCTTGGGGACGGAGGCTTGCACAGCAGGCACTTGGACTGCTGAGCTATCTCCCCAGCTTGGTGTCTGTCTCTTCTCCTGCTCCCACGCTCCCTCCCCCTCCTCCTGCCCCTGCCCCTCCTCCTCCTCCCCTTTTCTCCTTTTCCCCTTCCCTTCCCCTCCCCCTCTTCTTCCCCCTCCCCCTCCTCTTCTTCCTCTTCCTCTTCCTTCGTCCTCTTCCTCTTCTTCCTCCTCTTCCTCTTCCTCTTCTTTTGCAGTACTGGGGATCAAACTCAAGACCTTGTGCTTCCCAGGCAGTTAGGCTGCTGAGCTGTATCCCCAGCCTCAATAGTAAGAGAGAGAACAGCACAGTTACAGAAACTGCATTAACAAAACCACAGAACTCTTTTAGGAGACGTAAGACCAAGCATTTTGGTGAAGTGGTGAAAGGTTTTTAGCTCCTTGGAGATCTAGTAAGTTTAATTTATTAGTTGGTTAGGTCTGAACAGTGACTGAAGCTGGACTAGGGCTTTAGGATAGTGCTTCTCAAGCTACCTGTGACAGAGGCCTCCTTTAAAAAATATTTTCCATTGTGTTTCAGATTTATTACATTTGTAACATACAATAAAAACCTGTACTCTTATTAAATCTTTTACCAGTTCTGTGTCTAGCTATTTGCTGTATAGTAGCCAGTTAAATCAAGAAGCAGGGTTTTGAGGCAAGGAAGGTGACTTTGTTTAAAAAAAGCTAGCTTTGAAAGAAGACAGAGAACTCTTATTTAAAGTCCATTTGCATGCTGGGGAGATAGCTCTGTGGCACAAGTGCCTGCCTGGCAAGTGCAAGGTCATGAGTTTGAATTCTGTCCCGCAAAAAAAAAAAAAAAAAAAAAAAAAAAAATTATACATATATATATATATATATATATATATATCTCGACTTGCTAGGAAGATGATTTAGGAGTAGTTTATATCTGCCTAAGTTACTCTTCTCTCATTGCTGAGACAGAATACCTTATGCCCAAAATTCACAGTTTGTGGAGGTTTCCGTCCGTACTCAGCTGGCTCTAAGGCGGAGGGCAGCCGTTCATGGTCCTGGATGCAGCAAAACAGCAAGAGCAGAAGGGGAGAGCAGCAGCAGAGAGCGGGCTTCTCCCTCCCTTGTGTGGCATTCAGGCTGCCTGCCCCGGGGGCGCATAGCACTCGCACGGATGATCCCAGCATTGGGTCATGAATTTTTTATTTTTATTTTTAATGTATTTGGTACAAATACATTAAAATCATTTGGTACAAGGTCTCACTGTGCAGCTCAACTTGCAGTGATCCTCCCGTTTTCAGCTTCCCCGGTGCTAGGATTGGCATGCGCTACCACACCAAGTCTCTGTGGCCAACTTGGAGGCAGGGCTGGCATGGCATATGGTGGCTGGGATTGAACATGGCTCCTGCACTTGCTTAAGCAGGTGCTTAGTCTGCTGAGCTATCTTGCTGGCTCTTGGATCACGAATTAATCACAAACTCTAGAAACCTATTTCACAACTACATGAGGCCTTAATGGATAGGGATAGCGACGATAACAATATTCCAGACTGGTGGGCGCCTTTTCATTTCTGGTGGGCCGGAGGATGCTGAGATGCTTTTTAGCTCTGCAAATCTAAAAAGCAGAAGTTACTTGCCTGGACTATTGTCACTGATGAGTTTGCCTGTGTGCAGCTATCACACAGTGGACAGGTGAGGTGAGTAGCTGTTGCCAGGCCCTCTTGCTAGGCCAAGCTCAAGAGAATGAAAGAAAACACTGTGACCATTACTGTGGAAGACACGATTATTATGGAAGACTTGATAATTATCGGAAATGGGTCAGGTGTGTTTCACTAGATCTCAATACTTGGCTTCTCAGTCAACAAATGAAATTTCTCTGTTGGTACAGATGTTTCAGAATACTTGAAATTCCTGTTTGACTCATGTCGTGAATGACTGATGGATGTGGTTTGTGGACCAGCATTTGTCTGTGTGGCACATTTTGAGTAGTACTACTTAAGAACAATTAATTTAAAAATTAGTATGAGAGCAGAGTAACTGGGAGATCATTTCTGGAGAATTAATTATGAGCTTAACAAGTTGTTTTTTTTTTTTTAAATTTTATTTATTTATTTATTTGCTTGTTTTATTTGTTTCTTTATTTATTTATTTTGTGGCTGGCTCAGCCTGCCCTGGTGGTGGGGCTGGCGCAGCATGTGGTGCCGGGGATCGAACCGCAGTCCCTGCAGTTGCCTGAGCTTTCCTAAGCAGGCGCTTTAGAGCACCGAACCATCTCGCCGGCTCAAGCTTAACAAGTTGTTGATGTGAATAGAGTCGAAGCTAGATTCCAGAAATACTTAGAAATTTAAATGAAGGCATGTAAGAGATGAATGGATACAGTTTTAAAACTTGAATAGGAAAATGTGTACTAAAAGCACAAACAAGAAATTGTTTAAGAAAAAGATATTAAAATTTCAGCAAGTGAAAATACAAGTGTATACTGACAGCATAGTGGTTCATAATTTCAGTTTGCCCATTCAGAAGACACATGTAACTTTTTGTTTTCTTGATTGTATCAAAGTTTGAATTATAATGATGCAAACTCCATCATGAGAACAGAGGGTAAGAAGATTTTACACTTGAATTCTTAAGTCCTATTTGTTGTTGCAGTAACTGTTGGGCACCTGGCCAGGAAATGTTGACTCCTAAGCAAGGGGAGGAGTTGCAGATAAAGTTCACCATTGCCAAAGAAACTCTATTCCAAGTGGATTTGTGTGGAGGAGCAACAGTGATATCCAGTGACAAGCTAAATTAGACAGAGATGTTTTCTCCAACACTGTCTCAGAAGATACATGCTGTTCAGGGGCTTGCTTCAGGCTAGTCTTTGAAGTTAGGGTAAACTCACACAGAAAAAAGGATACTGGGGATTCTAAGAAGAGTTTCGTTATGTGACTTCAGAATTAGTTGGCTTAGATTCACAGTTTGCAAAACGGAAAACAGTGACAGATGAGGTAATTCTGCCTTGCATTATGAATTAAATCTCAAAAACAATTAGAGGGTTTGCTGTTTGTAAAATCAAATATAGTAAATTGCTTGTTCATGTTAAGTGTAATCCATTTTCTTAAAGCACATTACATTAATGGTTTTATTTCTTATGATTACTTTCTAGATATTTTCTTTTCTTTTCTTTTTTTTTTTTTTGCGGGACTGGGGTTTGAACTCATGACCTTGCACTTGCCAGGTAGGTACTTGTGCCACAGAGCTATCTTCTATATTTGCAGTTTCTTCAGATTTTATGCCTAACTGTAGTAGGATATAATAATACATGCTGTTGTACTCGTTTTTGTATGGAAACTTGTTTAGTTCCTATCTCCTAGCGCATTTTTTTTTTTTTTTTTATAATGTTTAAATCTATAGTTTGCAAATATCTATAGTTTGGTATGTCAGAATTTCTGGCTAATGGTTGTGTTTTGTAATTCGATGGGTGGTTTAGTTATGCTTTCTAGGATGGCAATTTTATACTTGATTTGTTTTAATTCTTTTGGTTTTTGAGACAGGGTCTTGGTATATCTGTAGAGTGGCCTTGAACTCACTATGTAGCTAAGGCTGGCCTTGAGCTGGCAGTGATCCTCCTGCCTCAGACTCTTGAATTCTGGCATTTATAGACATGCACCACTGTGTCCATCCTGTGCTTAGCTTAAAGCAAGATTTGGAAAGTTAATTTCGCAGACTTCTAAAACATTGGAATGAACAGTGTGTTCTCCTGGTTAATAGTTTAAAAGTGACATGGCAAACTGGCACTGCCAAAGTTGCAATGCAGGTTCTGAGACCAATTGAAATTTTTGGGTTCTTTAAGCAGATAAATCTTTTATTTGAAATAATGTGGTAGAGGAATGACCTAGTCTTTTGGTTTGATAATAGATATTTTAGTTGAAATAGCTTCTTACACTGTTGTTAAAACCCTGGTGTGTTCATTAACTTGAAACCAAGAGATTAGTTTCTTTTGAAGACTTTACATGTTATTTCAGGGTCATTGCTGCTGCTGTGGGCCGTCAGTGCCTCCTTCCAGCAGCTGGGTGTCTGTACGCTTTGTAAAGGTTTGCTTCTTATAGACAGTAACTGTATTTGGGTTATTGCAGTTATCTATAATGCAGGAAGGAGTTCCTTGATTGATTGAGTTATGCTAGGGTCTCACTATGTAGTTCAGGCTGCCTTTGAACTCACCTGGAGACCAGGCGGGCCTTGAACTTACAGTGATCCTCCAGATCAGCCTCTAGAATTTTGAGATTACAGGCTTGTATCAGTGCACTAGGCAGTGCCATTTTGTTATAGCTTTGCTTTTTCACTTTAGATATTCATACAGCAAATTAGATGTCATTCCATATTTGTAGCTTAAATTAAAGGAGAGATGAAAATATAGGTGAAGCTTTCCTTTTGCTTTGTAAACAGAACTGAATGAGAGGGCTAAGATGGATATGGTTATTTCTTTTTTAAATTGAGGAATTCCTTCTGTGAGTTAGAGCACTTTATTTATTTATTTGTTTGTTTGGTTGGTTTCTTTTGAGACTAGGTTTCTCTATGCAGTTCATGCTGGCCTTGAACTTAGTGTGTAGCCAAAGCTGGCCGTGCCTCAGCCTCCCAGTGCTGGAATTTATATTTGAGTGTGGGCCATCATACCCAAATAGAACACTTGTTTTGCGTGGAAACATTAAGAATATCATATCTTCCCCCACCTCCATACTGGAGATGGAACTCAGGTCCTTGCACTGGCCAGTCAAACACTTATTCTACTGAGCTATCTCCTAGGCTGCAAATGTGAAGAATGTTTGTGAAAGATTTCCATGGAAAAATACCTTATTTCTTAATTTTAAGTACTTATACTCTTTTAACTTTCATAAGCCCCTAATGGACAGTTGCTATGATTTTTTATATGTCAGAAAATGTTACCTATGGGCCAGGGAGATAGCTCAGTGGAATAAGTGCTTGCCTGGCAAGTTCAGGTTCCTGAGTTCAATCCCTGGTACTGCAAAAACAAAAGTTACCTGCATTGTAGTAGCCATAGACATTCAATAATTTGTTGATTGTATATTTAATATGATTAACTCAATGAAGAAAGATATGATTTGAGGGGCCAGGGAGATAGTTCAGGGACATAAGTGCCAGCCTGGCAAGTACATGGTCTTGAGTTCAATCCCTGGCTCCAGAAAAAAAGAAAAGAAAGAAAGAAAGATATGACTTGATGGATGTTTAGTAGTATCTTCACATAAAATAATTTTCATATTTTGAAGTGTGTTATTGTTAGAGAAGATACATTGTGATCTTTATATGTATATATAAATATATATGAATATAAATATACAAATATGTATGAATATATATACAAATATATATATATATGGTTTGATAGATTTTTCATGGTAGTGCAGGCTTGATCTCTTTTGCCCAGGAAAACCACTTCGGTAAACTACTTTGCTGGACCTATTAGTAGTTTCTACCTTTATCAGTGATTGACATTTAATAACAAAGTTTTTTTTTTTTCTGTAATTTTAACTGTGCTTGAAGTAGCTAGCATCTTTTGTTAACATCATAGCTATTTCTTTCATTACTTAGTTTCATACCTCTCATATTGTATCACAAAGGAAAAAAGAATCTTCCGCCATCTATTCCTGCCTGTATTCCCATAAAATATTTTAGGCATCTCAGCTGTTAGGGCTCTGATCAAGAATTTGATCCAGTTGGCCCTCTTGCCTGTTTGAAAATCCTAAGCTTCACTAGTAGCTTCTAGTTTCTACAGTTGGAACCACTGCAGTATTTTGTTTTAACAAGGTTCATGTTAATAGATACTTTTGTCCATAAAAGCATGATGAAGTTTGATGAAGTGGTGGAAGGCCTGGTGGTATTTTGGAGATGGGGTGGTGTTTTTCAGACCTTTGGGTAGGTATCACTTATCCTGTGCTTCTTTTATCTTTCAGCTATTATTACTCTTTTAAAATAAGTACTGATTTTCCAGAAGGCCAGGTGTTCTTAGGATAGTATATTTTATGTAACTTCCCTCTCAGGAACTAGCAGTTTTATGGTGTTAATCTAGTACATATAGCAATTATGCCCAGGCCATACCTAATAATTTTCATGTTTTTCAGAAAAAAATTTAAATTCAAGAGCCTATTAAAAAAAGAGCCTATTGATTTTTATATCTTCAAACTTATATTAGCACATATTTGAAATTTTGTTCTTTTAAAATTGCTGCAAACTTTCTGTGACCAAAGGAATAAATAATGAGTGGGTGTTTTTTTTTAAGTGGGAGGTTCTTGCTGTGTTAGGCCAGCACTGAACTTCTCAGGCCGTCCTTCTTCAAACACCTCCCAAGTAACTAGGAATACAGGTACACATGACAGTGCTCAATAGGGAAGTCATTTTTTTTAAAGTTATTACCTAGATCAGTGGCTTTTCTAACCTCTTTGTGTATTACATCTGTTAAAAAATAGAACATTCATCTTGTGTATACTTATTATAAGTTATCTGTGCTATTATCCTTACTATAACATAAAACATACAAGTGAAACATTATTAAATAAAGTGTCAGTAAAAGTTGTAATATTTTTGTATTGTAACGCAGTGGGGTTTTATGTATCCCCTGGTGCAGTTACTCTGTAAACTATTGACATAAATCATTGATTGGGGGAGCCTAGGCTAAACAGCTCCCCCTGACGTGAGACTGAGGCTTGAACCCAGGGCCTTCATGTTAAGCTACATCCCCAGCCCTTTTTTAAAAATATATTTATTTATTATATATTTTTAGTGCAGGATCTACAGGGTCTCACTGCACAACTCAGACTTATAGTGATCCTCCTGTTGTCAGCCTCCCGAGCGCTGGGATTATAGGTGTGTGCCACCACACTGGATCTCAGTAGCCATCCCAATGCACCCCACTGGGGATCGAACCCTGGTCCCTGCTCTGCCTGAGCAGACACTTTAGTCCACTGAGCTATCTGGCCATCTTTCCCAGCCCTTTTTAAATTTTGGAAACAGAGTCTTGCTAAGCTGGATTAGGTAGGCTGTGCTTAAACTTGAAATCCTCCTGTCTAACCCTGCCAGGCTGGGATTATAGGTGTACCCTACCACCATACCTGGCTACATATAATTTTATTTACTTGTTTGTTTATTGCACAGTGATTGAACTTGGGACCTGCACTTGCCGGGCAGGCATGAACTATCTCCTCAGCCCATCACTTTTATTTTTAACAAGTTACCTAAGTGATTGTGATTTTGATACACACAAAAGTTTGAGATCTGCTGATGTGTATTATTTTTGTTTCCTACAGTTATTTATGAAATGGAGGGATAAAAAGCTTTGATAATAAGGGAGGATAACCATCCAGTTCTAATTTTGGCTACAAGACTAAGGATCAGATGGAAAGGATGTCTTTTTCTAAGATAATTAAAACTAAGCCCGAAAGACAGCCATAGTGATAAGGTACTACATTGTGATATGTTCAGCTTCCTCTGTATCTTCACAGTGAAGATATAGAGCCCTGAAACTCGAGCCCTGTTACTTACTCAAAATCAGGTCATTTGTTCTTGTGTAGAGGATGAAGTGCAAACTCCTTCATCTGACATACAAAATCTTTGTGATTTTGGTGCCTGCTAAACTTTTAATATTATAACTTTTATTGTTCCTCCTGTTGTCCTTGTTCCCCTAGAAAGCCTTCTGCAAAAACAAATAGAGGGCCGGCGAGATGGTTCAGTGGTCTAAAGCGCCTGCTTAGGAGGGCTCAGGCAACTGCGGGGACTGCAGTTCGATCCCCGGCACCACATGCTGCGCCAGCGCCACCACCAGGGCAGGCTGAGCCAGCCACAAAATGAATAGATGAAGAAACAAACACAACAAGCAAACAAATAAATAAATAAATAAAATTTAAAAAAAACAAAAAAAACAAATAGAAAAACAAACTCAAGCTCCTTGGCTCAACCACAATACATTCACAGTTCATCGTAAGCTTCTCTCCTTGCTTGGTTATTCTGCTTGTATTGCCCGTCAAGTTTTGTCCTACTGGAAAACTACTTGATAAGATTCAGCTCAGGCATCTTTCCTGACCCCCGTCTAAACATCCTTTTTTGTTTGTTTGTTTGTTTTTTGGGACAGAGTCTTTTTTTCTTTTTGAGACAGGGTCTCCCTATGCAGTTCAGACTGGCCTTGAGCTCACTTTTGCAGCCCAGGCTGGTCTCAAACTCACACTAATCCTCCTGCCTCAGCCTCCCAACTGCTGGGACTATAGGCGTGTGCTACCACGCCCGGCTCATGAGCCGGGGTCTTTCTTTGTAGTTTAACCTGTCCCTGAACTCACTGTGTAGACCAGGCTGGCCTTGAACTTGTGATCATCCTGCCCCAGCTTCATGAATCCTGGTATTGCAGGCCTGTGCCACCATTCCTAGCATTCCTTGTTATTTTATAGCACTTAAGAGAAGTGCTGTGTCTGTTTGCTTGTAAGTCTCTTAGTAGACTGAGTTCCTTGAGGATAAAGATAGTTAACATGTCAGGTTTCAAGAGGGTATGTAATCTTATTCAGTGCCTAGTACACAGTAGACATTCAGCAGCCATTTTTTTTTTGAACTTTATTTTTATTCATGTTATGGCTGGCTCAGCCTGCCCCTCAGGGTGGGGCTGGCACAGCATGTGGTGCTGGGGATCAAACCGAGGTCCCTGTGGTTGCCTGAGCAGGCGCTTTAGACCACTGTACTATCTTGCCAGCCCCCAGCAACCATTTCTTGAGTAAATCTGTCTTTGTGTTTTGGATTGACTAAAAATGAATTATAAATGAATAAGTGAGTGAATTACAAGGTCTTAAGTTTATTTTAAGGGCTAGAGTTTGAAAAAGAGTGCCATGTCCTGAAATACTGCTTACATGTCATATATTTTTGCATAATATCTGATTTTATTTATGCATAAGAACTTAATATTATGAATCTTTTATTTATTTATTTTTTTCTTTTTGAGACAGGGTCTCGCTGTGCAGTTCAGGCTGCCTTGACAAACTCACTTTTGTAGGCCTGGCTGGTCTTGAACTTGCACTGATCCTCTGGCCTCAGCCTCCCAAGTGCTGGGATTATAGGCGTGCACCACCACGCCTGGCTTGATATTTTGATATTATGAGTCTTAATATTGGTATTTATTTATTTATTTTTACACTCTCTCTCTCTTTTTCTCTCTCTCTCTCTGTTATGGCCAGCTCAACCTGCCCTGGGGGTGGGACTAGCGCAACATGTGATGCTAGGGATTTTACCTCGGTTCCTGCGGTTGCCTAAGCTTGCCTAAGCAGGCGCTTTATTTTATTTATTTATTTAGTCAGTCTTTTTGAGACAGAGTCCACTGTGCAGTTCAGGCTGGCCTTGAGCTCACTTTTGTAGCCCAGGCTGGTCTTGTCTCAGCCTCCCAAGTACTGGGATTACAGGGGTGTGCCACCATGCCCAGCTTGTAAGCAGGCGTTTTAGACCACTGAGCTATCTCAGCTATCTCTCAGGCTCTTAATATTGGTGTTTAAATGAGAAGATCTACCCCCCAAAAAAACAACTTGGGAAAGATCCTTGGCATTGGTGTTGGCAGTGCAGTTTTCTGGATAGGACATCAAAAGTATAGGCAACATGGGGCCGGCGAGATGGTTCAGTGGTCTAAAGCACCTGCTTAGGAGGGCTCAGGCAACTGCGGGGACTGCAGTTCGATCCCCGGCACCACATGCTGCGCCAGCGCCACCACCAGGGCAGGTTGAGCCAGCCACAAAATGAATAAATAAAGAAACAAACACAACAAGCAAACAAATAAATAAATAAATAAAATTTAAAAAAAAAAAAAAAGTATAGGCAACAAAAGCAAAAATAAACAAGAGGAGCTTCCAAAAGTTGAGACACTTCTGTGTAGCAAAGGAAACAATCAACAAAATGAAAAAACAAGATATGAACTGGGAAAAGAAGCCTGGTGGTGGTGCGCGCCTCTAATCCCAGCATGTGGAAGGCTGAAGCAGGAAGCAATCGCTGTGAGTTCAAGGCTCACTATGAGTTCGAGAGTAGCCTGAGCTACATAGTGAACTCAAGGCCAGCCTGAACAATACAGCAAGACACCACCCCCTCCCCCAAAAAGAAAGAATTGACAGAAGATGCTTATGAACTATCTAATGTATTCACATTGAATATATAGGGGACTCTGTTCAATAGTAAGCAAAAAAAAAAATAAACCAGTGAAACAAAAAAGGCTGGCCAATGCAATGTATAGAGTATGTACACCTCACATTCCAGCTGCTCAGGAGGCTGAGGCAGGAGGATTGATCATAAGTTTGAGGTCAACCTGGAATACTGAGATTTTTGTCTCAAAATAAGAGTGGGGGTATAATGCAGTCCTTCCTGAATTCATTGCCCAGTACTGAAAATAGAAAGAGGTTGGGAGGGGAACGGGCAAAGGAACTGAACAGACATTTCTCCCAAGAAGATGCACAGATAGCCAAGAGATATTTTAAAAGGTGCTCAAAATCTCTGATCAGGGAAGTGAAAATCTAAACTACCCTGAGATGTCATCTTAAACTTGTTAGTTTTTATCAAAAGGACAAAATAACAAGTCTTGGCAAGGGTGTATAGCAAAGGGACACAGTGGAGAGAACATTATAAAGGTTTCTAAGGTAATTAAAGTACAAGCCAGCAAGCCCTCTCCCGGTTAGACACCCAAAAGAAATGAAGCCACCACTGCCACCAACTTACAGAAATACCTGCTCTCCTGTGTTTGTTGTAGCATTATTCACAACACTTAGGATAGGGTCTTATAAAGACCCTTATGAAGGGTCTTATCTGTGAATTACTGGATAATGAACTGTCTTCCCTCCTTCCCTCACAGAGGAATATTATTCACTCTTAAAAAATAAGAATCAGGGGGTGGGGAGATAGCTCCGTGGCACAAGCAAATGCAAGGTCCTGAGTTCAGTCATCGGTTCCAAAAAAAAAAAAGTCAACCATTTGCAGCATGAAGCAATATGGAGGACATTATGCTAAGTGATATGAGCTAGACATAGAATAGTATAGATTGGTCGCATATAAATGAAATTATAAACAAAGTAAATTCCTAAAAATAAAGTAAAACATTACTTATTGGAGAGAATAGAAGATGTAGATCAAAGCATAACAGAGTAATGTAGGATGACTGCTTAAGAGCTCTGAGGTATACCACAATTATTATAGGTAATAATGTGGATGTTGGTAATTTGTCCAGAAAGTAGATTTTAGTTATTCTTAACTACAAAAGGAAGAAAGAAGAGCAAAAGCCATAATATGGTATGCATGTTAATTGGCTTGACTTGAGTAATTAATATGTATACGTTTGTCAAGGTGAGTACATCAGAACTCATTGCATTCCTTATATATAAAAAATCAGTTAAAAATAAATAAGATTTAGAATAGCCAAATAACTTTATTAAACTTCAGACAAGATTTTGTAGTGTTAACTATGGTACCATTTTTACTCTTTTTCCGTAGGGTGTTTGTGAACCGAAGTTTAGCCATGGAAAAAATAAAGTGTTTTGGTTTTGATATGGATTATACCCTTGCTGGTGAGTAGCAATTTCTGGTTGCTTTATGCACTTCTGTTTTTGCTGTAGCATAGTGGGTCCAGTGTAGGCAGTTCAGTAAGTATCACATACGTGGCTGGCAAAACTGTTACTAAGCCATTTGCATTGAGATTTAGAATATTGAATTTATCTGATATGCTTTGAGATTTGGTTCACGTGATTACAGATAAGTAGAGTCCTAAATTATTTTACTTTACAGATCCCCCTAAGAAACTATTTGGTAAATCATATATTAGCATATTATGGCGTTTTTAGCGTTTACTCCATTAAGTTCTTCAAGGATAAAAATATTTTATCCCTGCCATAGCTAATTCTTATAAGTTAAAACATTTGACATGTTAATTTAATTTATTTTGGGGTTAGGAATCAGACACAGGGCCTTGTACTGTCTATTTGAAACAATATGTTGGTCTACAGTTACAACACCTTGTCCAAACTAATTAAGGAAAATATTTGCACTGTGGTGAAGATACTGTTTAAGAAGTCATAGGGATAAGAGGTCAAATTAACCACATGGATATATGTGTTCACATACACAGATGCAATTATGATACTCAGAAAAGAACATTTCACCAATTCTCCTTCTCCTCCTCCTCTCCTTTTCTTCCTCCTCCTGCTCCTTCTCCTCCTTTTCTTCGCCTTCCCCCTTCCCCTCACTTTTCCTCCCCCCCCCTGCTCCTTTTTTTTTT
>PVKN010019461.1:0-16354 GCA_004027915.1 Capromys pilorides | reverse complement strand
TGTCTTCAAGATCTGAAACTCTATCTTCACTTTCACTCATACAGTGTTGCCAGCTTGTGACTGAGTTTTTATTTTCTTGTATATCTCTTTGAAACTGTTTCATGAGATCTATTTCTTTCCTATATTGCTATTCTCCTCTAAATTTTTATCAATGTCTTCTTTGGAGGCATTTATTAAGTCTTCCATTATAGTTATCCTTTCTTTTTCTGCTTCAGAGATTATTTCTGCTCTCATTTTTTCTCTACCTTTCTGTAGTTGTTCCTTTACTTCAGACGCTATTAATTTAGAGATGTCTCTTTTTTTTTCACTTCAGAGGTTATTTCTGATCTGATTTTCTCTATACTTTTCTGCAGCTGTGTTTTTTACTTCATACTCTAGTAATTCAGAGATTTCTTTTTTTACTTCAGAGGTTTTTTTTTTGTGTGTGTGTATGTGTGGAACTGGGATTCAAAATCATGACCTTGCACTTGCCAGGCAGGCACTTGTGCCATGGAGCTGTCTCCCCAGCCCCTCAGAGGTTATTTATGATATGAGTTCCTCTATACGTTTCTGTGTTTGTTTGTTTACTTCAGATGCTATTAATTCAGAGATTTCAGCTGCGTGATTCCTGTTTTCTTCTATGGCAGTGTCTCCTGTATTTGTTCTGGGTGAGCTCGAGACCTGAGATTGCATCTTGCTCCTTCTCTTTATTGTTTTGTACAGCAGTGAACTCTGATGTTTGATGTAGAACTTTGCTGAAGTTATGCCATTAGCTTCTGCTGAAATTCTACCAAGTTTGACCTTATCTGGATGTGCCTGGCTGGGTCTGGCTGCTGTGCTCAGCTTCTTCCTGCTGCAGCTTTTGCAGAAGAGCCCGCTGTGCTCCTCTTGCAAGATGCTCAGCTCCTAGGTTAGCTGGTAGGACCTGACCCCCAGCCTATGTGCCCACCAGTCAGGGGCTGTGGGCCAGGGCAGAGTTCGGTGCACAGAAATTCTTAGTTCTGATAAGGTCAAACCTATTTTTTCCTTTTATGGTTTGTACTTTTTGTATTTCATCTGAAAACTTTGATCTACTTCAAGATCTTCCTATGTATACTTCTAAAATTTTATCTAGGTTTTATGTTTAAGTCTATAAGCTATATCAAATTAATCTTTTATGGGGCTGGGGTGATAGCTCAGTAGAATAAGTGCTTGCCTGGTAAGTGCAAGGGCCTGAGTTCAATCCCCAGATCCCCCTGCCCCCCAAATAACAACAATCTTTTGTGTGATATGAGGCAAAGACTGAGGTTTATTTACAAAGATAGCCAGTTGATTCGCCATACTTTGTTAAAAAAAAATACATCTCTTTACTATAAAGTTAGCTTAGTGCCTCGGTTGCAAAGCATTTGTCGATCCTTGTGCAGGTCCATCTGTGCACTCTGATCTGGTGATCTGTGAACTCGGATCTGGTGATCTGTCTGTCCTTAAATGCTGTCCTGCTTACCATGTCCCTGGGGATATAGCTGAAATAAGGCAAACATGATCACTGCCCCTAAAAGCTTGCAATCTGATGTGATAGCCTGACTTGTAAGTCTTAATTTTACAAAGTGGTGGAAAACTTCACACAGCTAGCCACGGATGATACAGAAGCACGCTCCACACAGTTCACGGTGGGCGGAGGGGACTTCCTGAGCAGTCACCATAAAGGAGAGCGGATGCCTGTCGAACTGAGAAACAAGGGCTGGCCAAACAGCTCAGCAGATTAAAGCACCAACATGCAGGCACAGGGGCCCAGGATCAGTTCCCAGGCCTGTGGCTCCAGCCCTGTCCCCAGGCATGCTGAGATGGCAGTTGAGACTGGGTGTGGTGACACACACCTGTAATCCCAGCTCTTGGGAGGCTGTAAACAGGCAGATCACTATGCGTCTGGTCTAGTAGTGAGACACTGCCCTAAGATACAAAAAAAAAAAATTGGGAAACAGAGGACAGACTTGTGTGTACAACTCTCCTGAACTCCCACACTGTTGCTGTGACATTCCTCTCTGGACAACCTCCTATCTGACTCTCATTTGTAATAAGAATAAAGAACTGGCTGGTGATCTCAGCATCTCCCGCTAAGCTTAGGAGTTTGTAACCTCACCCATGTAGGTGTGGTGACAGTCCAGAAGGAGGGGATGTGACACTTGAACATCAGATTTCTTCCCACAGATGTTTAAGAATTTACCCCACATTGTTAACTTCAGATTCCCAGAAGACTCGAGAGCGTTGGAAGCTCGGTATTCCCACATGCCAGTAAATGCTGAGGTACAGAGAGGCAGCAGGGCTTGCAGATGTTCCGAGGGAAAGCCAAGCCTTAAGCTGGCTCTGGTGCACAGCTTCCATGAGCAGTTTGATTTGGGAGGTCTCCCTTAAAAGCGGACTTCCTCAAACTTGGGTCATTACTGATAATTGTTAGAGGAATAAAATATTCTGCTTTGTTTTGTTGCTGTTGTTGCTGTTGTTTTATGTTATGGCCAGCTCAGCCTGCCCTGGGGGGTGGGGTTGGCGCAGCATGTGGTGCCAAGGATCAAACCACTGTCCCTGCAGTTGCCTAAGCTTTCCTAAGCAGGTGCTTTAGACTGCTGAGCCATCTCGCCAGCCCCAAATATTTTGCTTTGGACTGAAATTATTTTGTTATAAGTAAATATTTGAGGATGGGTGTGGTGGCACACTCCTGTAATCCCAGCTCTTGGGAGGCTGTAAACAGGCAGATCACTATGAGTCCAATCTAGTAGTAAGACCCAGAACACCCTGTAGACCCTTCCCTAAGAAATACAAAATAAATAAATAAAATATAAATTTTATAGTACAGATACTGAAAAATATAAAAATCTAGAACTCTGTTCAAATCCCCCCCTACTTTTTTTTTTTTTTTTGGTGCTGGGAATTGAACTCAAAGCTTGCCAAGCAGGCCCTGTGCCACTGAACAATATCCCTGGCCCTCAAATTCCCTTTTCTTAAAATTCATAGAGGAGTATAACGCAAAACACAGTTACCAAGTACAAAAAAATGTTCAAGCTAAGAAACTGAGGTTAATTGTATTCACTGGGAACTATGGACAGCATTGTTTTCTTGAAGTTAATTCATTACTCCAAGTAAATGTGGTACTTACTAAAACAATGGCATAATATTTGTATGCTATCAAGGTTTATTTTTCTTGCATGATCAGTCCTCAATAAAGATTTCCATGAAGGTATTAATTTTAAAAAATTTTAAAGTGTCCGAAAACCAAAATCTAAATACCCTGTAACTGGCATTCGATCTTTGTCCACTGTGCTTGCTTGTTTTGTTTGTTTGTTTGTTTCTTTCTTTTATGGCTGGCCCAGCCTGTCCTGGTGGTGGGGCTGGCGCAGCATGTGGTGCTGGGGATCGAACCACAGTTCCTGCAGTTGCCTGAGCTTTCCTAAGCAGGCGCTTTAGACCACTGAACCATCTCGCCGGCCCATGTCCACTGTGCTATATCTGTATCTATTTATCTCTAGATGTGAGGGGCCAGGGAGATAGCTCCGTGGCACAAGTGCTTGTCTGGCAAGTGTAAGGTCATGAGTTCAAACTCCGGTCCCAGAAAAAAAAAATAAGTATATAGATGTGGATATTTACCTATAGATCTTGCAGAATATTCAAATAATATGGAAGTAAGAAATGCAAGCCACCTAATGTAAACATCAGTTGCTTAAAGGCCAGAGAGAGTTTCAGCCAACTTTCCTCCTGCCATGAGCAGCTCACAGGGCAGAGACTCGACCCTGGCTCGGGCTGCAGCTCCCCTGGCTGTGTTGCTTTGTCCCATCACCACGGGGGTTCCCCGGAAAGAAGGTTGCCCAGCGCAGAGAAGCGGCTGGCCCAGGACCTGCCTGCCTGCCGGCCTCCCTCCCTCCCTTTCTCCCTTCCTCCAGGCCCTTCCCCCTGGAGGCTCCGTGGCACAGAGGACCACAGGCGGCAGCCTGGTCCTCAGCACATGGGCCTGTGGGCAGCATTTAGGGGCTCCAACCACAACAGAACCTCCCTTCTCTTTCTCCGTAATCTCTAAGGGGCAGCAGAACTGATACGGGGATGAGATGGCAATGGCCCAGGCTCCCACTCATGGTGGCCCTGCTGTCCTCGAGTGTGGCCTGGTTCTTGGCCTCACATGTTTATTTCTGCCCCTGTGTAGCCACTCCAAGCTGCACGAGTACAGGAAGGCAGAAGACGGGGCAGACCTGTTTCCTTGTTGTTTTCTTGTTCCATCTCCTTTGAAGGCAACAGTCGGGGAGTTGCTTTCCCCCTTCCGCCCTCAGCCCATGAGCAGCGCTTGGGACACACAGGTAAGCCTGACTAGGACGGAGACCGAGAACCGCGGCCTTCCGCTGGAAGGACACACGACCCCAGCGCTTCTGTTGTAGAGCAGGGCATTTCGACAATGGCTGCACACGGGGTCACTTGGGAAACACAAACACATAATGGGGCTGGGGATACAGTTCTGGCATGGGGTCTGCTGGGCGCACTTGCCTGTGGCCCTGGCACTGGGTGCGCAGCTCAGGTGAGCTGCTTATTCTGTGTGAAAGGGCCACTTGGAGGGCACTGGGAGGCTTGTAAGAAAGGTGGAGCTTTATTCACTTGAACCTTTCGCAGTGATAAAAGCTAAAACATTTGATCTGCAAGCCTCTCCCCTCACCCTCGATGGTCGGCATGAAGCCCACATATGACACCCTTTCCTGAATCGTGCTCGAATGCAAAAGGATGCTTTAGGGCCGGCGAGAAGGCTCAGCGCTCTCAAGTGTCTGCTTAGGCAACCTTAGGCAACCACAAGGACTGTGGTTCGATCTCCACACCACATGCTGCGCCAGCCCCACCCTCAGGGCAGGCTGAGCCCGCCATAACATACACACACACGTACATACACACATACATACATACATACAGGGTTTTTTTTAATGGATGTTTTAGTAAGGCATGGGGGTGCATGCCTGTGATCCCAGCACTTGGGAGGCTGAGGCAGGAGGATCACTGTGAGTTTGAGACCAGCCTGGGCTACAAAAGTGAGCTCAAGGCCAGGTTGAGCTGCATAGGGAGACCCTGTCTCAAAAAGACACAGACAGAAGAAGAGCAAGGGAAGCTTTTCTGATGTCGCTGAGGCGCTGCTGCTGCTACTCTGGGAGCACACTACATTACAGCTAAGAAGGCTACGAGGCCGACAAGGGGCAGCTTCTGTTCTGACGTACAAATATTCCCCCTCTTCTGAAACTGAACAGTGAGCTGCACGCATGCTCCGCTTCCCGACATACACATCGCCAGGGAGAGGCGGAGCCGGCTTCGCAGGGCTGCTCAGGGCTACCTGCTCGTGAGTGTCCCTGACGCCGGCGCCTGGGTATTAGGGGGCAAACCCTCCTCAGAGAAGGTGGGAGTGCGTGTGTTTGGGAATGAGTCCTCCCCGAGGCGACAGTATGTGTGAGAGGGGCTTGAGCTCCTGTAGTGTCTCCAGCGGGATATGGCTCCAGTCTCTTCCTTATGTGTTTGAAGCTCTGTGTCACGTGTCCCAGCCTGAACAGCATAGCAAGAGCCTGTCACAAAGACAGTAGATAGATAGATAGATAGATAGATAGGTTCATTTTTAATGTTGTTTCATTTAAATTGTCACCACTCCTTCCACTCCTTGTTATTTTGAAGCAAATTCCTGTTCATCTAATAATCATTTTGTAAGAGTATTTATTTATTTGGTACAGGGTCTCGCTACACAGCCTAGACTTGTAGTGATCCTCCTGTCTCAGACTCCCCAGCGCTGGCATTACAGGTGTGCACCACCTCACCTGAATCCTGGGTCAGCACATCATGCCCGGGGTTCTGGGACCTGCACAGCACGCAGTACTGGTGGTGGAACCTGGGTCCTTGTGCTTGCCAGGCAGGCGCTTAGACCGCCTCACGACCTCCCCGACCCCCCAACTTTTTGAAGATTAATGTTTGATCCTATTTCAATCTTAATGAAATCTCTTTAAGAGTTTAAAATTATATTATCATTTCCTTTTATATTTTTTTCTCTTGGGGCCGGCGAGACAGCTCAGTGATATATAGCACCTGCTTAGGCAACCACAGGGACCAAGGTTCGATCCCTGCACCACATGCTGTGCCAGACCCACCCCAAGGGCAGGCTGAGCCGGCCATAGCATAAATAAACACGTAAATAAATAATATTTAAAAAAATATTTTTCTCTTTTTTTTCCCATTTCCTTTTAAATAATTTTATTTGACTAATGATATTTGTATTTGTTATAAATTTGACAATACGTTAAAAATGTAAATTTCAAACTCTTTCAAATATGCTTACAGGCTACCTTAAAATATTACAATTTAAACCTAAAACCACAGACCAAAACCAGCTCACTTTATGGGACTGGCACCCCACTGCTGCTCTGAGGGGGCACTCAGTGCTTCATTTAGCTTAGAACCACGAAGCTGCTCTTAACTGTACCATGTGAGATCCTCTTCACATAACAAGTCCACGAAAATGCCAATCTCGCATAAGGTCATCAAAGCCAAAATGTTACTAGCGTTGTGGAGCTTGAGTCATTGCAACATTTCTAATGTGAATCCTCCCAAGGTTAAAGGATACCGAAGCCCGCAGCACTGCTGTCACCCCAGGCCCACAGATGCAGGCAGCTGCCAGCCAGCCTGCTCTATTGGTAGATTCAATGAAACTCAATGAATCTGTTTTCTATTTTATTCTATACTGAATCATTTTCATAAACATTCTGTTGGGGCCCAAATTCTTACAGACATCTAAATTCTTACAGACAATTAATTTAATATGTTGTAGCTTTGTCATACTCTGAGGTCAGAGTTGCGAGAAAAATGCCATTGATAACAGCTATTCTGTAAAAATGACTGAAATGGCCAGGGAAACTGGGGAACACAATTACATAAACACTTGTGTGTTTGCTTATGTGTCTTAAGCACCACGAGACCACAGGGCACTGAGGAAAACACTGAGAGGGCCCAACACGCAGCATTCCCAGGTGTATTTGGCTGTGCGTCTGTGGTTTGCCACGCACGCATGCGCACACGCGCACATACAGACACACACACATACACCCTTTTTGATGATGTTCCTATAAAATATGGTCTGTAAATTGGCGGCACATGCCTAGAACCCCAACTACTCGGGAGGCTGAGGCAGGAGGATGGTAACTTGGAGGACATTCTTGGAAACTTAGTAGAACCCTGTCTCAAAATAAAAAGGGTGACAATGCACATCAGTGGTTCGTGGGTTCAACCCTCAACAGTGGGAGGAAAAAGAAAAAGACTGAATTTATCAAAAACTTCTGTGGATTTTTTTTCAAGGCAGGACCTCACCTTGCAGTTCAAGCTAACTTTGAACTCACTAGTAGCCCAAAGTGGGCTGAAACTCCCAGCACCCTCCTGCCTCAGCCTCCCAAGTGCTGGGATTACAGGTGTGTTCCACCACTCGCGGCCCACCAAAAAGTTCTTGACTGCCAGATTCTTTTCAAGAACTCCAGAGTCTCACCTTAGCAGTCTCTAAGCCTGTGTTCCAGCATGGCTACCCTGGCCAGGTTGGTACGAGGCATGGAGGCTGCCCTGGGCCACCAGCGCAGAGCACCCACACAACGTCTGAGTCTGTGGCCCTGACCAACAGTGTTCCTCTAGTGTGGCAGAGCTGGTATAAACCTGTCAGCCAGGCAACTGGCGGAGGATGAGGAGGGTGGTTGCCTGCAGGAGACATGGGCCAGCCAGCTGTACCGGTGGGGATGGGACATCGGAGAGCAGCGCTCTGTCCCACACTCACTTCCCACTGCATCAGAGCACGCTCCTGTGCCCTGGGGACTTTGGGGCACTGTGCATGTGTGTGCGTGTACAGTGCATGCATATGTGTGCGCATGTATGTGTATTCAATGCTTCCATGTGTACATGTGCATGTGTGAGCACATGCACGTGTGCAGCTTCTTGCGTGTGTGTATGCATGCACACTACACATGTATGTACCCCGTATGTGTGTGTGCATGGGCAAAGGAGTGAATTAAGGCCAAAAGCTAGGAGGTGCAAGTGATTCTGAACGCTAGAGTAGACTCTTCCAAGTGAAGCATGTTAATTAAGGATCCCCCTGAGAACGCTTTCGCTCCCACTGAGTCTCCTTGCTACACATGGAAGCAACCCAGGTTTCCCTCAGCACACCAGCGCCTGCCTGTGCCAGCCTGTGAAGAGGCTGTCTGAGCATCTTCCCCAGAAGTTTCGCAATTTCAGCCCAAAGAGAAACAAAGGAAGACGGTTTCCTTTGATAGTATTTTAGCAGTGGGTTGCAAGTCAAGGGAATAAATTACCAAGTACACTCTGCGCTTTGATCTTATTTAATGCATTGCTGTGCAGCAGCAGTAGCCTAATAATTAGGGGCCCTTCCGCCTCCCTAGAGGCTTTGGTCTACCGCGACATGACTCCGTATCTTTTCCTGTTGGCTTCCCAAGCTCTCGTTAGCATCCATAAAATTTGGTCAAAGTCAAAAGGGAACAGGTGAAGCAGCAACCATGGAAGCCTCACTGCGTCTGAGAAGAACAGACTTGCCCTGCAGTTCAGTAGGTCCCAGCTGCCAGTAGTTCCTTGGCTTTTCACATGGTACAGCGTAATATTTTGAGGATCCAATTAAAAATAATCAAAATATGCTGTCTTTAGTAATCCTAGGATCTGTAATTAGGATTTCTATTTCCAGCCATCTAAGAAAAGTCTATAGAAAAAAAGTATTTTACAAAATGAATATGTATATATCCATAGACACACATACCGGCACAGGGATTCTTTCTTGGTTTTTTTTTTTTTCTTAAGTAATTTTTTTCTAATGCTAAAGCTTGAACCCAAGGCCTTACAAGTCTAGCCCAGCATTTTACCATCATTCTACCCGCCTAGTCCTTTTTCTTTAAATTTTAAATTCTATTAGACTGTGTGGAAATCCAGAGTTTTTCCTCATTACTGGTTCTGAAGTTTCTGAAATGTGTTGGCAATGTTGGCAATCGGAGTGCAATAGCAGCCGTATGTTTTCCATTATTCAGACTGTAACAGAGGCCTGGGAATTCTAATAATGAGATGCTGGGCTTTCTGCATTGATTATCTGGCTTTGTCTTTTCTTTATTGTTCACCTCCTCTGGCATTTTAGAAACAATTCCTTAAGGAAATAACTTTCAGGAGAGCTCTTTCTTTTCTGACTTGGTTTTGGCTTGTGGGGTTCTTGTCATTGCTGCTTTTTAGCATTATTTTCTGGTTTTAAGGTTGTTTTCTCTTGCGTTCCTTGCTTCTGTTTGCTTTAGGTTCCCGGTGGTTCTGGGTGTGGTTTTGGTTGGACTCAGTTTCTTTCAGTTTGGAGGTTTCCTTGCTTGGGCATCCATCCCATGAGGACCTGACTGAAGCTCCTACTGTGTGCATGACACTGCCACCCTGCAGCTCCTACAGCAGGGACTCATGCTGGAGAGCTCCGCGTGGAGTTTTGGGGGCCTCGTCTGCTGAGCGAGCCTGTTCAGAAGAACCCGTGTGGAGGTTTCTACGCCTGACCTCCTCCATTCTGGAGGCCCAGGCTGCAGGGAGAAGGGACTTGAGCTTCCCCGACCCATGGGCCCCCTTGGTGCCTCCTTGTGAGCAGGACTGTGGGGTGGGGAGGGGAGAACAGCAGAAACCAGCTAGCCTGGGAGGGAGAGGCCTGGCTCTCTCTGCTCAGACAGCTCCCAGGCGTTCGGTGCTGAGTGCTGCCTCCACCCCTGAGCTGGTCGTTTTATGGAGCACGTCTTTTGAGCCCTCAGACAACTGGCTCTCACTACTGGATCCTCAAGCTGCACCCCTCCATTTCCTCTCCATCTCCCCAAAAGTGTTAACACTCACATCTGCTGCCCTCTTCTCTTGCACTCCCTATGTTTTTCTGGGTTTATGCTTTTCCTCCTCCTCTTCTATTCCTTCTTTCTCAAGGGAAGGAAGTAACAGTAATAACAACATTAAATTCTATCCCTTTAACTAGAAGTTCGTAATTGTCTTTAGGTTTGAAAAGTAGCTGCTCAGAAGAAAGTGTGTTCGTTCCCTGCAGTGTCAAAGCAAAGCAATTTTATTGCCCACTGTGGCGGGGGCGGGATGACATATTACGTATTTCCATGGTGTTTTTTTCAGGTAAATACATGCTTGCAGGGAAAATGTAAATCATACAGAAGAGTGAATAGTGAAGACTCTGCCTGTCTCCTGTTCCATTCTCTGCCTATGCTTAACCCACCCAAAGGTAATACGTATGCCCGCTTCTTAGATATCCGCTCTTTCTGCATTCATTTCTGATATATCATGAGACATACTCACCTGACCTCTCAATAGAATAGCCTGGGTCTTGTAACACGTTCGTTTTCATGAGTGCATAGCAATCCATCGTGTGTGTGTGTGTGTGTGTGTGTGTGTATTTAACTAGCTCCTTACTGACGGTCATTTAAGCATTCTGGTTAAAGAACTGTGGCCGTAAATACCTGTCTACCTTTACATCAGAGTTGCGCGTGTCTATGCTGTGTGTGCAAGGCACGTTCTAGTGCACAGGGGCTGGGCCAAGGGCTCAGGCTCTCAGGCGGGTGGTAGAATTGGGATGCGGTTTTCACTTACGCGTGAATGTCAGGCCAGGAGTGACAACAGTGAGGGAAGGGTAGCCACGCCCTGGGACTGTGAGTTTTCCGGGATAATTAAATGTGGTGTAGTGCCATTTAGTGCGCAATAAAAATAGTTACCAAATCACACCTCCTTGTGAAAGTGGCTCAGTTGATAGGTGAGTTCTTTCCTTTAATAAACTTATCCAAGAAGTACCAGGCCCTGCACCGTGCTCTAAGAGACAGAAGAACTGAGGCTCAGCATTCCGTCCGCCACCTCTCATCTGGGTGGGTACAGGTGACAAGGGCAGCGTGGTGTGACGCTCAGAAGGGACGCGGAGCCAAGATGCTCTGCACAGTCCGCTGAATCTCGCGGTGGTCGGCGCTGCCTTGCTCCCATCCCGCCCTTTCACGTGCGTTCCAGCTCTGTTCGGAATCCACGTCTCCACTTCCCGTCCCCTGCTCACTGCAGTGTCTTTGTCTGCCGGAGACCTGAGACCGTCTACTATCACTTGACCTTTGAAGAGATTCTCAGCCTGAGGTGGTTCGGCATGTCTGTGCGCCCCTTAAGATTGGATTCCAGTTGTGTGGCTAAGCTTTTTCTTGGGTGGCGTATTTTGTTAGAATAGCCTCAGACTGGGCCTGGCCTGATAGCACACACCTGTAGTCCCAGCACTTGGGAGGCTGAGGCAGGAGGACTGGTACAAGTTCGAGACCAGCCTGGGCTACAAAAGTGAGTTCAAGGCCAGCCTGAACTGCATAGTGAGACCCTGTCACAAAAAGACAAAAAAAAAAAAAAAAAAAAAGAAAGAAAGAAAAAGAATAGCCTCAGATTCTGTGATTCCAGAGCAGTTACAAATAGCGACTCAGATTTCCTCGGCCAGTTAAGGATCTTTTAGCTTGAAAGAATATTTTTTAAATGTCCTACTCAGACTGCTATCAGCAGAGCCGTGTTTAGTTGCCACTACCCAGCCCCTGTTTGACCCTGCTCCCTTCCTCCTTCGTCCAGTGTCTTCCCCTGTCCAGGACAGCTCTGGGCGTCAGCCTCCTCTTGTGTCTCCTAGTCGCATCGCTTTGGCAACCCCACACAGAGCCATCATAATAATAGAGGCAAACCGAGTCTTAACTCTAATGATGTGATATCATCGAGGAGAGTTGGAGAGCCGCATGTCCAAGGTAGTCCCTCAGGTTTTCACCTATTTTGGGCTCAAAAATGCTCCAGCTCCAAAATCAGGTTCAGTTCATGTTTAGTGAAAACTTAAGATATGCAGACATCACAGTCCATGCTGAGGGAGAGAAGGGAGCAGGGCGTGCCGGCGAACTAAGCCCAGTTCCCACCTTCACGAGGACAGACATTTGCAAAAACGCAGAAGGCTGGAGCTGCAGAGAAACAGTCGCTACTGCGGGGCGGGGCAGGGCATTCTAGCCAGGCAGGATTTCTCCTAGAGACGGTGCTGTAGACGCATGTGCCCTCCATTTCTCGACCCTGAACTAAAGTGCTGAGCCTAGAGGTGACACCTGATCAGATGTACTGATAGACCGGGTGAGCAAATAGCCTTTGTCACTACAATAACAGAGAAAGAATGGAAGCGGGAAGTACAGGACGGCTTGGGCAGGACCCTTAAGGCTTTAAAGGAGATGTGACTACTATTGGCATAAATAGAAATGTTTTCAAAACTGATACAGAATCTTTATTGCTAACCTTGGATATTTTTTTTTTTAAATCTGGTTTGAAGCAACTCAACACAGTTTGCATATTTTCCTGTATTTCAGGAAAAAGAAAAACTGCTTCACTGGAAAGATGTATGGACCAGAGGGCTTTCTTAAAATGTAGATTGGGGAATAAGTATGTATATTTTTGTTCTTTTAAATCATATGTAACCAAGCATCTGCTGCCGATATGAGCCAGAAGTTTATAGAATGTATTTCCGTAAGTCTTTACAGAACAGCATTGCGTTCACCTTAAATCCTGCGCACAGCACGTCGGCAGGGACTAACCTTTTTTCTGCTCTTTGTCTTAAGACGATTCAGCACCTATCAAATATTTGACACGGCTGGGTGTGTGGAGGATGGCTCGTCCAGACCAGGCCAGTGACTGCTCTTGTGAGGCTGCCCATGTGACCAAAGGCTGATGTGGAAGACTTTTATTTCCTGGGGTCCAGATTGTGATGTCTCCTGGTTCCTGTTCCTTGACAGCAAGTGAAATGCAAAATGAAGACTGTCAGAGATAAGCAGCCACCGCAGGGATCCGGGACCATATTATACATCCACATGCAGGGCTCCCTGGCCACCAACTGAAATAACCGGAGCCTTTGCCCCGGGACGGCCACCCACCACGGAGCACTGGGCCAAAGGTTCTGGGAGCCCCACTTGGAAGGCCTGTGGGGCTGGACATGTTCTCATGGTACACTCAGCGCTGAGAAGTGCAAGGTGAAGGAAGGTGGGCAGTCTTCCGGTGACACCAGAAGCTGTAGGCTGGGCTGGGCAGCCTCTGCCGACCCTCACCCAGGCAGGGAAGGAGGTACCGCCTGCAGAACCTCTGTGCAGCCACTGGGCTCCGGCACACCTTGGCCGGCTTCCCTCACCCTTGGGCCTGCGCCTCTTCTCCCATCAGCCCCATTTGGTGGCTCCAGCTGAGATGGAGACGTGAGCCTGGGTGGACGATGACAGCCGTGTGTGTGAGCGGAGGTGGCCTGGTGAACCCTCCCTATGCCAGGTGGGACCGGCGCGACAGTGTGCAAAGCAGCTGTCAGACAGAGTGCAGCAAGGAGGAGGAGGAGGAAGCGGAGCAGCCCCGCCAGCTGACGCCCTTCGAGAAGCTGACACAAGACATGGCCCAGGATGAGAAGGTGGTGAGAGAGATCACGCTGGGGAAGCGGATCGGATTCTACCGAATTCGAGGGGAGATAGGGAGTGGAAACTTCTCCCAAGTCAAGCTCGGGATTCACTCCCTGACCAAAGGTAGGGTCTCATTTTCCAAGAACCACTGGCTGCTGAGGTAGTGGGGCCTCACTGGGCAGGTTAGAAGCCCCAGACGGGAGAGGAGAAAGGGGACAGCGGCAGCACCGTGCTGCCTCGGAACCAAGCTACGCCCCACTCCACCTTCCCTGGGCAGATCAGAGTGGTAGCTTCCTGCTTGTGTGAGGCCTAACCTGTCGCTGAGGCATGGCCCCTGCACAAGCAGGGCGGGAGAGTGGGTTACGGTCTGCAGAGAGCAGTGCAGTTGTTGGAGCGATGAATTCCAAGGCCGATGTCCCTTGCTTCCTTTCATCTGTGTGTGTCAAGGCACAGGAGACCTCATGGGTGGTCACAGTCTCCAGCCCCCGGAGTCCAGCTTGCCCTCTAACCAGAGGCTGCTACCTCCGCCACTTCCAGGGAAAGGGTTGCTCCCTGGGAATCTTCCTGCCTCGTTGTGCCCTGTCCTTGTTCCCGGGTTGCGGAGTTCTTCCCTCCACCTTGCTTGGCTGCTGGAAGGACTGTCGATGGACGCCGCAGCACCTCTTTGCTGTCCAGACCCCATGCAGCTCCTTCCGCAAGAGCCCCTAACTTAGCTGAAAGCTGTTGATTAGCATAGGGAGCTGCAAGACACCAGAAGAGCCCACACAGATCAGGGCGAGCCATCCAGTGCTATCACCCTGGGGGCCATGCTCTACCACAAGTCCCTTACTGACAGCTTTTCCTTGAACCCAGCCCGGCACCATGGCCCTGGGACCCCCTTTTCTTACATTACAGCTGTCTTTTGCCTTCACACATACACAATGCACCCTCATCTCAAACACACCGGTAGCACACAAACTCACAAGTCACTACGGCCCATGCACCTCCACCTTCCACTGAACCCAGAAAACTGGTTCTGCTTCACTGGGCCTGGACTACTTTATGTACTGATCAGAGTAAGTGACAGTGCTTGCGGGTCTCAGATTCATCATTCATAGAATACAGCCAACAAAACTCAGAATGATCTTCAGGAGTAAGTGCTTGACCAACGTGGCTGTTGGTGTAATTCTGCAGTTACACAAACCTGCACTGCCTTTGCACAGATCAGCCGAAATCTCACAGACAAGACCCAGGCAGCTGTCATTCCCTGGTCCCTGTGCCTGTCCTCTCTGACAGCGCCTCGGACTTACCTGGAAACTGCTAAACTTTCCCCTTAAGCAGGCTGGGTTGGGGCTAGGCGTGGGTGTTACCTTAGAATTCCCCAGGTGATCCCAAGGGACCCAGAGCTAGCGATCACACTGATACTGTGCGTGAGTCTCAACCTTTCTTGTATTATGTAAGAAGACCACCTGTGCGCAAGTCCCCCCGAATTTCAGAAAACAAGGCATTTCCCTGCTGTTAGATGGCAGCCTTGTGGGTCTTCTCCTTGTGCCTAACCTGTCGCTGAGGTATGGCCCCTGCACAAGCAGGGCAGGAAAGTGGGTTGTGGTTTGCACAGATGTGGCCCCCGCAGGAAGTTTACATGTCGAGAATCGCCAGCAGGATTTCTAGGAAGCAGGAACCGTCCAGATGAAGCGAGGGAGGTGCCTCCCAGGAGGCAGAGCGTGTTAAGTGTCAAAGCAGCTCCCAGAATGGTGGCAAAATGAATAAAACAAGAGACACGGCCGCTCTGGATCTCTGGAAAGGAGGCTCCGACAGGGCCTCTGCCACTGCTTGCTGTTGAGGCTAACAACTTAGGCTCCCTCGAGCCCTGCAACCTAACAGGGCGGGCTGAGAGCAGTCAGGAACCCCTTTCTGGGCCCATTAGAAATTTCTCCAAAAGAAAGATTCATTTGCCTTGTGAATATTTTATGTCCCATCTGTTGTCACGAACAAAAGAGGCAGTGAGTGCGTGGCTCTTCTCTGTGGGTGCCGTTCCTGACCTCTTCGTCCCTCGGGCACTCGTCTCATGTGTCTAGAATCCTTTCTTCTTCTTTTGCAGTTTATTTATTCATGAGTTCAGTTATTGCTTTTCAAAAACAACCATAGGTAGTAAACATGTCTTGAGCACACACTTTGTTCTGCATGATGCGGAGATGACTTAAGTACACTTCTTGCCAGATGGGAATTTGCAGACAGACTGACTGGCAGGTGTGCAGGAAGGACCTCTTGGACCTACAGCCCCCTGCACTGCCACTGGAACTCAGCCCCGGCACACAGCAGCCCTGACCAACCACCAGACCAATGGGCGGTGTGCAGGAAGGACCTCTCAGCCTGCGGACCCCTGCGCTTCCACCAGAACTCAGCCCCCGCCCACAGCTCATGACTAGCGGGCACGTAGTCAGGAACATGAGGCCTGCACCCTCATGGTACCTCACACAGAACCCAGCTCTGGCATCTGCTGTGGATCCCCACAGCAAAATTCCTGGCAGAGAGGCTGGGGTCAAACCCTACCAGCTAACCCAGGAGCTGAGCATCTTGCCAGAGGAGCACAGCAGGCCCTTCTCCAAAAGCTGCAGCAGGAAGAAGCTGAGCACAGCAGCCAGGCCCAGCCACACACATCTGGACAAGATCAAAATTGGTAGATCTAGACCCAAATTTCAGCAGGTGCTAACGGCACGATTTCATCAAAGTTCTGCACCAAAGGTCAGAGACCACTGCTGTACAGAATGATACAGACAAGGAGCAAAATGCACTCTCAGGTCCCAAGCCCACTCAGAACAAATACAGGAGACACTACCGTAGAAGAAAGTGGGAATCATGCAACCAAAGTCTCTGAATTAGTAGCATCTGAAGTAAACAAGCAAATGTAGAAACATATAGAGGAACTCGGATTGGAGATAACCTCTAAAGTAAAAAAAGAA